>VXAA01002099.1:61016-111399 GCA_013399115.1 Anseranas semipalmata
GGGGGGGGGGGGGGGGGTCAGATTAAGCAATTACCCTAATGGGCTAGTCATTTTAGCAACACACATAACTAAAAATTATATGGTTTTTTTTTTTTTTTTTTCTTTTTTTCTCTCTTTTTTTTTTTTTTTTTTTTTTGAGAAGGACAAAGTCTACCTGTAAGAAGGTATTTAGGCATTAAAGAAAGGTTCTTCCATTCAGTGTTATAGACATTGATCCTGAGCAGGGCTTGCTATTCTGTTCTGTCCTAGATGAAACAAAAGATGCAGACACCTAAGGTAGCACTTAGACAAAGATGAGAATTTTAAGTTTTTCCTGTCTATATTGAATTCGGCATAAACACAAATGTGCAAAATTTCTCAGTGATTACCTAGATTCATACTAAGTTTGACATACATTGGTTATCTGTACTCCTCATTCCTAAAAGCTTTGTTTCTGTCCACTTCTAAAAGGAATCCTTAAATTTGGAAATGCAGAGAACACACAGTCATCATCAGGACCATTATAAAATGCTGGTGTGGTCACTGTCTTTTAACTAAGACACAGCCACCAAAGAAGGCACCAAACTGCCCATTTAAGAGAGTGACAGATCCTTGCCCTTAGGTGGTGAGATCATTTCTTTTCCCTTCACCCTAACTTCTCCAAGTAGCAGAAAGATCCAATGACTCCCTAAAGGAAGGTGAGAGGAAAGCAGTACTCACGCAGGCCAACACATCCAACAGAGTACAGTCCTACAGTGTCTAAGCATGGTGGGCAAAGCTAGATGCTGGCAACAGAGTCCTCAACAGTCTCAGACCCAGCAAGCAGCACACTAGACCATCTAGGGAATCTAGTCTGGATCAAAAAGACACAGGGCCAGAGACATAAACCTAAAGCACCCATACAAAATAAATAAATAAATAAATAGATAGATAAAAATAAAAAATAACATAAAATAAAATAACATAAAATAACATAAAATAACATAACATAAAATAAAATAAAATAAAATAAAATAAAATAAAATAAAATAAAATAAAATAAAATAAAATAAAACTGAAGAAACCTACCACACAAAGACCACCACTCATACTGCAGGCAGGGCAGGCCTTAGCTTACATGGGGCTCCTGGGCCCATGGGTAGATGCTTTGGAAGGAGATCTAGGTGAGGCTATTGAGGGTCATTAAAGTTTTTTGGTGCCCTGAAAAACATGACTGAAGTTCTTACTTCTAATTCCTTTTAGATTGTATGTGATTGTAGTAGTTTATCAAATTTTATATTCCAATTCAAAGTTCTTATTTGTCATCCCATAATAGCACTATGCACAGAGCTATAAATATAGCCTAAATCTTGAAATGTCTTGGTTAGGCGGTTGGGTTTGAATTAGAAATTCTGGATTCAGCTCTCTAAGGTTTTTTCTCCCTTCTTATTTAAGTGCACTTGGCACTAAGTTACCTATTCTACATCTCATTTGAGTGACCTCTCTTATAGGTTTTCTTTTGTGCAAAAAGGAAGACAACCTTTTTATTTTCTATCCTGCTCTATAGGATATTTTCCTGCCAGTTGGACTATGGATTCCAACATGTTCAGGCTCGGGTGGTCAAGCATACTAAGCAGAATATTGAATAAAAAACAGATGGTGGCACCTCATGCTCCAGGATCAAAGGCAAAACAAATAAACAAGCAAAACCACCACCAACAAAAAACACACTCGACAATAACAACAAAACAACAACAACAACAACAACAACCAAGATGTATTCTTTTTTTTTTTTTTTTTTTTTTCTTTTAATAGGCAAACACACTTTCAGAAGAGTATTTTGGACTCAGCAACTGGTTGCATAGATGTCAATAGCAGGGAGTTGAGTTAAGCATGAAATTTTCCGTGACTGGTTCTGTGCTACTCTCTAAGAACAGTATGGGTTTTTGAATTCTCCCCTCAGTCCCTTTTTCCTATGAAGACCTTTGTTCTCCTTGTGTACTGCATCAAGACTTAATATTGGACCCTGGATTCTGCTGTGAAGATCAGGTGAATATAGGCCTTGAAGTAGCTCAGTTTGTAGTGTCCAAATCCTTTGTTGGCTCTAGCTCCCTCTTGGTATATGCATATACATATTTCAATGTAATGTATGTTATTGAACCTAAGTTCCTTCTGCAGAATAATTGACTGCGCCTTAAGGAAAGCAATTAAGAATCAATGAGGATTTCTAAACAGTTATAGTCTCATGCATATTCTTCTGAAAAGATCCCTTCCAAATTAATTTTCTTTTAGTCTTTCTTGTTTAGAGCATTGTAATGGCTTAGATCATCAGTGAATTGATGTTGAAGACAAACAAGGCCATGAAAAGAAACCTTTCCTTAAAAGAAAAAATAATAATTATAAAATACCTACTAAAGAAAACATGCTTTTATTTCCATTTGGATATATAAAGGATATAATACATATATTTGGATATATAAAGCTTATATACTGACAAGTTATATAACTCCAGTCATAACTTTTATATGGCAATCAAATAAGGAAATGGTTGCTAAGTAAAAATTAATATAGATTCAATTTACCTCAGTTACATGATTTATTGTATGTATGTCTTATGCAAGACTTCAATTTACAATCTAGAGAGTTTAAATTTTACATTTTACGCACTACAGCAAAGAAGCAAATGTGAAGATATTATTTCCAGGAACCACCAGTCACTATGGGTGTTTTCTATAGTTTGTCTGAGGAAACTGGCAAACAGGTCTCAGTTAGGAAGAATCTTAAACCTAAGTTCTGTAGCCCTTCTGTAGCTCTAAAGGTAGACATTTACAGCATATTTCCCTGATCAATTATTATTAATAATTATTAGTAACCTGATCTTTTAATTTTCGCTTGTCATACTAATGTTCAGTATAGAATTGACCCAAGTTGAATCTAATATGTATTTCATGTTACAAAGTATTTACAGTACAGTTTTCTTGGCTTGGTTGACTTACTGTACTGTTATATCTGCACAGTGAAAGTACAAGTAAAGAATGGTCAATAAAAAGTAATACCCTGTTTCTTTTTTTCTTTGTTCAAATGGACAAAGTAACAGCTGTCCATAACAGTTGCAAGAATTCTAATTTTTGGGCAGATGTATTATCCATGTAATTTTAAGTTCACAAAGATCAGATATTTCCCATGGTTGCTCTAACCAGTTTCTCCCTGTTCAGCATTCTGTGATTTGCTTTGAACTAAGGCTTTTGTTCTTTTTCTGAATCTTCCATCATTTATATTTACCAAATTGTCAGGCAAGACAACAGATATTAAAGTTAGAATTGGAATTTGACCGCACATCACTTCCTTTGAAGTATTTTCCTTTTAGACTCAAAGATAAAAATATTACACATGGCATTGTCTTTGTCTGTATAATGTTTGTGCATAACTTTTCAGAGAGGAATTAAAGCTACAAAAATCAGTGCTTCCTGTAAACTCTTGTTCAAATTTAGAAATTAATTTGCTTTAGTAAGGTTCATGTACCCAGTTACATTTGTTTTGAGGAAAATTTGAGTATATCTATTTGTTCCCTTGAAGGTTGGACTACTTCCTGGAATTGTGCTGGAAAACTGGAAAAGAAAACAAACTACAGAATTGAGTTCTAAAATTTTCTGGGCCAAATCTTGGTCTTACAAAATGCTGAGCATGCTGTCACTGATCCAACAAAATAATTAGGCCCAGAAATTACAACAACTGTTTAGCCTTGAGGATGAGAGAGATGTCTCATTAGATACAGCTGGACAGTTCCAATGTTTAACTTTGAGTCCAAAACTACATGTTCTGCTGGAATGAGTCCAGAGAACTTAGCATATTGTTAGATGGACACTTAAATGAGCCACAGATTGATCTTGTCCTCAGGTTTAGGGCTGTGCAACTCATTTTTTAGCATAGGCTGAAGTGATGACAGATAATTACAGAGAAGTAACTGCAATGAACTCTGTATATTTCATGTGTGACGGGACACAAGAAGGAGCAGAGTTCCCAAAGTCTGTTGCCAGAGACCTGGCATAGAGGTAGTTATGCCAGAAAATGTCAGACCACACCCTTCTCAGTGAGAACAGCACATCCACTCAAAATTATTTTAGCTGTGCTGAAAGAAGAATTAAGCACCGTCTTTTCCTTACCTAGCAAAGAAAGTAAAGATTAAACAATTTCTTTCTTATGATTTTGTATGTATCTTATATTCAATTACTCATTCTCTCCAAGAAATATACAGAAGTGCATCCTCAACTGTTAAAGATACTTTATTTATCTGGTCAGGGAATAGGATAAGAATTACAGGGAATAATTATAATAATAGCTCAGAATTTAAATGTTAAATGGACATACCAGTGATGAAGTATACCTGATTCAGACTGTAAGAGTTTGCATAGAGATATATTTGCAGCACTAAAATAAAGGAGGTATTTGTTACTTGATCCCTGCTTGGAAAAAAAAAAAAAAAAAAAGAGTTTCCTCAAGCTATTATTGTTTCTAATATCTTCACATATATATTCAATTGTCAATGCTTCACATGGATTATAGTGCATACACCTAACTTGTATCTCTGTATCTCTGTGATGTATGGCCAGCATCTTGACATATCTAATTTCCTGTTAACTCCTAGAGGTGACAGCCTATGTGTCTTGTACCTTGTACTGTTTTCTTAGCTTGGAGGGATGGGGCTTCTTATGATTTTAGTCAATTATTTCTGTGATTCTTGTGATTTTATGAACTATGTTGTTAAAGCGTATATAGTGTCCATCTAGTCAAACCTCTGTTGTTGACTGTGGACAGTACCAGACAGAATACAGAAAGCAAATTGCTAGCAGTAGTCATGGAAAAAAAATCTAGCCTTCCCCATGACAGCTTTAAGCTGGCCTTTAAAAGTTAGAAATGAATTTAAGTCCTGAAACCCCGCAATTTACAATTTTCCAAACAAATCCAAAAAAGCTTCTGCTTCCAATTCTCTTGCTGCTTTGCATTGATCTGACTTACAATTGCAGTCTTTGGTATACTGTTCCTTTTTGCCTTTCCTCCTCAGAGCATATCCATACACAGGATATCCTGTTAGCATATCCTAACACAGGACTTTATTTTATTGCTTTGAATATAACCTCAGTGTCCTTTGTCAAGTACATTGCTACGTACAGTAAATTCTCCTGATTAACGCTCTGTTTCATTATGTTTTATAGTTCTTTTGACACCTTTTTGGATATTTGCTAAGAATTGCATTTTTTTACATTTCTCTTTTATAGAAAGTGCCATATTTTGGGTGGTCCTGTGTGGAGCCAGGAGCTGGACTCAATGATCCTCGTGGGTCCGTTCCAACTCAGGATATTCTATTATTTTGTGATTTCCATAAAAATGCATAAGGTCAAATAAAACAAATAGAAACATTCCTGATGAAATTATTAATGTAAGGGCAAAATTTTAAAGGCATCCAAGTGTCAGGGACACATTGATTCTATGTGCTTTGACAGCACCACATCTCTTGCTCACCAGTTCCTTTCCTGGTTAGACTATGCCAAACGTTGTGATGAATTTAATCTATCTGGAAAAAGTATTTCATAGAAAATAATGGGAAGATGAGATATCCACGTTATTTGAAACAGTGTATCAATACCAAATTTAAACATCTATTTTTTAAGGATGCCTTTTTTTTTGGATTTATTACCTTTCTATATTACATATATTTATTATATTTTTATGTATCTAAGAGTAGAAGTCTAGGGAAAACATTATTCAAACAAAATGCCACTTTGATGGAAACATAGCACTACAAAATCTTTGAGAGATCTAGTATCCAAATAAAACAATCAATCAATCAATCAACCAACCAACCAAACAAAAACCTAAAATTTCTAAAAAAAATTAGAATTTTTAATTCTAAAATAGTTAGCTAAGACAAGCTATTTTTTCTTATCTGGCTAAGCACGGTATTTAACAGTGAAGGACCGTAAATTCTAGCAATTTTGAATATGGCCCGATACAACTATACAAATGAAATAAATCCACAAATGCTTGTTAGAACTTACTGCAGTTTTAGCACGATTTTCTAAAAATAAAATGAGACCTTTAAGATGTAAATTTACTGTGCTATTATGCACCAGAAAAAGGAGAAAATTGTGTGCTTTTAGAGGAATGAAGGAGTTACAAATCATTATACTTCTAATACTTAAAGTAGAAACATTGGTAACAAGGAAATGTGAAGGATTTTAAAAGTGCTAAGGGGGTTATAGCCATCTCATTAACTCCATTCAGTATTATGCCCATGGTATAAGGCGTGTGAATATTTATAAATACTATGAATATTTAGTCCTTTCAGCCGTTCAAGTTTTTTGTTCTCCCTTTGCATAGTTGAAGAATGTCCTTCCTTGCTTGCTTCCTTTTTTTTCCTTTTGTTCTTTTTTCTTTTCTTCCTTTTTCAGCATATTAATTGAGGATAATCCATAAAACAAGAATAACTAAATGCACTTTGACTTAAGCTATCCAACTGTCCTATGTATTTGACTTGCAATATCCAACTGTATGTCCTTACAGCACAAATTATCGTGTTTTACAAGCCCAAAAGAGTATTAAACCATTAGGTCAATGTTCCCTCAGATACAGAACATTAGGTTACTGTTTCAAAAAACATTACCTACCATTTGGTAGTCTCAGACAGTTGTGTGTACATTAATTGGTAACCAGTGTTTGACTCAGTTCACAAAAGTAATCAAAATTGCTCATTCGGTCCATTTCCTGGCAACTACGGTGATTCATTAGTAGATTGTCTGCCTATAAGCAATCTATAAGCACTGCTTTTTCCCCAATTTGTTTGCATTGTCTAGATAATCTTCAAACTGTAATAGGCATTTCATGAGATACCAAGACTTGATTCAGGTTTATTAGGTTAATCACAAGATAGCATCCTTTTATGGCTGCATATTCCAGGGCATCAAATGGATGACACATTTCTGCAATGCAGAGAAAAAAGAGCTCCATACAGTGTTTTTTCCATGAATCTACAAATCTCTTTCTCTGGGTATATACAGCTAGCAAAACGTCTTCTAGTGACACTTCCAGGTGAAGAGGACAGCCTTGTAAACTCATAGATGTTCACCAGGACACTGGTCTCCAGTATGTTAAAAACTCTGAAAGTGTTTGTGATCTTAGGAAACCTTGCCCCTAACTACTGTGCTAATAAGCATTTCAGTGTGCTGCTTGTTCAGAATCATTTCTGGTGGTTCCTCATGGATAAAAAGTTTTCAGTAGATAACAAATAAGGGTGCTTGTGAACTGTTCTTCTGAAATCTACTTTCCTTTCAAACACAAGTTCAATACAGTGAAAATATTTTTATGAAAATGGGCATGATAGAAATCTGATGAGATTATAGCATAGCACTAGTTACGCTACCATTATCTGATAAGTATATCCCAGTTTTGCCAACTTGCAAGAAGAAAATGATGAAAAGAATGCATTTCTTTCTAGTATTGTGATCCACATTAAGTGGGCAAGTTTGCTGATGGTACTAGACCTGGAAAAAAAAAAAAAANNNCCGGAAAAAAAAAAAAAAAAAAAAAAAAAGAATAATTGCTTCTTTGCCATTTATTGATTTCAAGAGCCCACTTTCAATACAATGTATATAAGCCTGATTAAACCTTGCATGCTCATTCTCTGACTTTTCAACCTTGCCCAAAACAGGCTCATACACTTAAAACCAGAGTTTATTACCTCTACATTAGGTAAATTAAATTCACACATTGCTCAAAATATACTTCTGTGGTATACAGTTACTGTGGAAAATTGGGAGATTGAAAAGAATTTGAAGGAAAAGGAAACAATCAACAAAATAAAGTCTATATGTAAGACAGCTTATCCAAACATCCTGAAATTCCACCCCTAAACAGAATTTTTCCAAATTTTTGTCACAATAACATATAAAATCTAGATTTTCTTGTCTACCTGCATAATTTAACCAGTCTTAATGCTGTTCATAAAATTTATTCTGATGTCCAGACATTTTCATTTCCTTTTGCTCTTTTTCTCCTTGTTCTCCATAGTAAATCCAAATTCCCATAAATGGTCCAGTGTTGAGTCTGGTTTTACCTGGGTTTTACCAGGCTCAGCTGTTCTTTTTGTGTCAGAGCTGAAATGACTTTCATGAGCAATTTCTTTAAAAAGCCAAGAAAGTGAAATTAAAAACCTAAATCAGTGCCTTTTCTCCATTCCCTGTTCCTTTTATTATCAAATGCACCCCTTATTCCATGAAAAAACTGTCTTAAAATATAAATGGATCTAAAAGCTTTCAACCAGGTGATTAAGTAAGAAAGGGAATGAAAAGCTACTCTTTTGCTCCAGATTTTAGTAGTGCTTATGAATATACATAGTTCTTTAGAGAATGTGTTCTTTTTCTTATCATCTCTGTGCTCACATTTGGTTCAAAACAGAAAATGTCTTAGGCCACGGACTCTCATTTTATTACAAATTTATTTGTGACTGGCCATTACAGCAAGGAGAAATAAGTAAATAAAAAAAAACCTCTTCCCTAATCCATCTGGCATCTAGCATGTGACCATATCAGTCAGGAAAAGGTTCTTCACTGAGACGGTGGTCGGGCACTGGAACAGGCTCCCCAGGGAAGTGGTCACAGCACCGAACCTGACGGAATTCAAGAAGTATTTGGACAATGCTCTCAGACATACGGTCTGAGTTTTGGGGTGGTCCTATGGGAACCCAGGAGTTGGACTCGATGATCCTTGCAGGTCCCTTCCAACTCAGATATTCTATGATTCTATGATTCTATGAAATAGGAAGCAACATCAAAATATAGTTCTGCAGACCTTATCCAAATGCCAGTGCTGGGATGAGGCCAGCTGCTGTGGGAAGTGGGCCTCCTTCCCTGAAGCCCCTTGTGCTTTGGAAGGAGCACCAACACATCATGTCACTCCTTCTAGTGTTGCAAGAGGAGGTGGCTGTTGAGTTGGAGACTCTGCCAGTCAGGCATCTGATGAAGTCTGTCATTTTCTTCTCAGAAAGACTCAGAAAAAAAGGTGCTGCCACTGCAAGTGACCTGCAGTCCTAAACTACCACATTGATCCCATAAGACATTTTCTTCCTTTCCTGAACTCCATATCAGGCAGACAAATATTGCCTTTCTCTTGCCCTTACTAAGATCAGCTAAGAAAACTTCATCTTAGGAATCAGAGGACTTTTTATGACAAGAAATTATACTGTTTATGACTAACTTACAATGCCAAGTCAATCACCCTAATTCTGAACTTTAGACATTTCTGTTCATATAAGTTAGAAGGAAAAAAAAACAAACAAGATTTTATTTGCTGAAGAGCAGAGTAAATATTTTAGAGTCCTCTTTTCACTATCAAAAAATCTTCAAAGGCAGTCTGAATGAGAAAGTTTAGAAGATGTCTGTTCAAACGAGTACCATACATATTATCTTGTTGATAAAGGGCTTTTGGAGTTATTAGAGTCTAGGGTCTTTTTAAGCTTTTAATTTTATTTTACAGCAGTAGGAAAAAATAGCATAGCAATGCTTGATTTCTAGGCTCCGTTTCCAAGTTTTAATAATCTTGTTGACAGACAATACTGGTAGGACTTCAAAGTCAGAGTTAGCACTTTGAGAGATTTTGTGAAATCCCCTAGCTGACCAGTTCTAAGAAATAGAATACAATATCACTACAAATCTAGCTTTGTTTTGAAATCCTTAAAGTGTACGTAGTAGCCTTTTATTATTTTAACAACATTTTTGTTAGAAATTCTTCATTAAGAGACAGAAATCCAATGCTCAGAAGATGAAAAACTTCTCAGAGCTCAGAAGTGGAATTACAAGACCTGTTGTGACACATGGTTTCTATAGGATTGTTCTATGTTCTGTTTTCGTCAGATCTAGTTTTGAAAGTGATAAATGAACAGTAACTGCATAGTCAGACTGTTCTACAGTTTAGTCAATATCACTGTCAGGAAATATTCTTTTAAATATAACCTCTTTTCCTTTTCTCAAGTGATAGCTCAATTTCATCCACTATTCTAGTACTCTTTCTGTTCTAGAACTACTAGGAACCATCCCTGTGCCTACAGACTTGCAATTTTCAAATATTCAGGGAGTTCTTGTATATATTATTTAGTGAGCTTGAGTGGGTGTGGGTACTTCAGGCTTCCTGCAGGGAGAAAAAAGTTCATATAATTAAATTCTACATTTATGAAGTTCATAATATCAATGCATATTTATGCATCTCAAAAAGAAAAAAAAAAAAAGGTCAAACATGCTCATGACACTTTATTTAAGATATTTTCTCCTTTCAGTGTGCTTTATTTTGCAAATGTAATATTCTCTAAATCTGTTTCTGGACATAGCTTCCTCTTGAACATGAAGATAAACAGAAAGAAGGAAAAAAATCGACTAAGCTGACAAATGAAAGAAGATTTTCCATACACACTGTTTTATACTGCAACCAAAATTTTTGAAGTTTTTCATCTTCACATTTAGAGGTATGTTAACAGGGTATGATTTTAGGTCTTTGCTGAATGTTACATGCCCAGAAGGATCTTTAAAAAGCCTTTTCTTTAGGGCCTCTGAACCAAACAGGCCTAATATGGCTATTTAAAATCGGAATGGAGCACAAATGCTGTTGCTGTAGCACATTCATCAGACTGGATATTAAGAAAAGGTTCTTCACTGAGAGAGTGGTCGGGCACTGGAACAGGTTCCCCAGGAACGTGGTCATGGCACCAAGCCTCCTGCAGTTCAAGAACTGTTTGGACAACACTCTCAGACATATGGTTTAATTTTTAGGTAGCCATCTGTGGAGCCAGGAATTGGACCTTTGAAAATCTCTTCCAGCTCGGGATGTTCTATGATTCAGAAAGAATAGCCCAAAGACCTGGCTGAGTTGAAGCATCATCACTTTTTGAGGAAGACAGGGTTTCCATGCAACATTCTCCCTGTTTCCTTTTCCAACCTTCTTACCAAAAATTTTTCTTTTCTCTCTCTCTCTCTCTCTCTCTCATTAAATCACAGCCTCCTTGAATCATCTTTAATTCACTTAAACTGGTGATATGTACATATTTACGTAGATGAGGCCCAAACACCAAACTTGTCATATATGACTGTCAGAAGTTAGGCTAAGAATGCAGTTAGGTTCCTGAATAGAAATGTCTTATAAAATTCAGAGTTTCTGGTCCATGTACCATGTACGTGTAATGAATAAAACAGTCCAAGGTCTGTTCTGCAGCCCCGAGGCCAAGCACAATGGCTGAGCTTACACTGAAATGGCTAAACACTTCAAAACAGGGTGCATTCTGCCTTCTAGGAAGTACTGTGCTCGTTGCTCCTTGCTGGGCTCCAGGCTATGCTCATGCATTGCCTGGGAGAGCGCTGGCGGACCTAGGCCAAATAAAACCTGGAGCCGTGCAGTCTAACAGCTGTAGGTTCTTTGCACTGTTCTTTGGGTGTTAGTTTTTGTTTTTGTTTTTCTTTTAGACACTCCCAGAGCAACAAATTCTAAAACATTTCAACCTGTCCTGAAACTGAAAAAGCTAGTTTGACACACACACACTGTAAATGAAAGGATAGTGCAACACTCTGGGTGCTCAAAAGGCTTGTGCTTAATACCCTGGTCCATTACACTTTCTGTGAGACTTGGCCTGTCTGTGTTTCATTCCCACACCTGCAAAGTTGTACTTTCCATTCTTCCCAGGAGTGCTGTTAAAGATTATAAGGCTGGCTGACTTTCTGGCAACTGCAACGCTGTCACAGCGCACAAATAAATAGGGAATAATTGTTCCTAGCTCTGATCGTTAGAACAAATTTAGTCTATAACTGTCTTGATTATTTTGGAGTTCAACAGCTATTACCATAGAAACCTTTTTAATAACTTCCAAAGTGCACGAAATACACTAGAATTAGGTTAATTCTGTGGTTAGGCACTGCACATAATATGTAACTACCTGGATCCCTATGGAGACTACAAGTAATGCACATTCTAAATAGGAGCTTAATCAACATTTCAAAGCACCATACTTGCTTATGAAAGATTTTTTTTCCCCTTGTTTACAAAATGCCTTTATTATCTGCAACATTTCTTTAAAAAGATTCTCCATTTTAAACTACATGATGCTAGCAAAAACCTTTGGCACAGAAACTCTTGTACAGAAACTCCATCCCATCTCTGGATTAAAGAAAATGTTTTTATTTTTCTACACCTTTATATCCCACTGAATACCAAATCACTGTAAGAATATGATCTTTCTGATAAGGTTTTTAAAGGTTTATTCATGGACAAAAAGATAAATTCTTTAATGTCAGTTCAGCTTCCATTTAACCCAAGTAGGCTTTCTAGATAATTGTGTTTGTTTGTTTTTTTGTTTGTTTGTTTGTTTTTATGCCCATTATCTTTTCATTTAGATCATTGATATATAAGATCAAGAGTGATTAGTAAAGGTAAGTAATAGACTGTGAACAATTACTTACATGATTACATACCATGAGAAAAAGACAAGCAAAATCCCATTTGCTTTCAATGCATCTCCTGAAAATAAGACAGGCTTGTTTTCTGAAGTAACACACTTGTTGCATTTCAGCCTTCTGTATGCAAGTGTCTTTGCAGCATTTGTATATCAGACAGACAAAACACACTCTGACGATAGATGAAATCAACTTTAATAGAAGCAGCTTTAAAGGCTTCCTTCATCTTCTTTTATAGAAATGTATATATAGAATACAATATACTTCTACACCTTTCCCCTCCCTTTCTGTGATTTTGTAGAATCCAGTTTCATTTCCCCTTTCTAGCCATGTGGATGTTATTTTCTTGGAAAAGTTAAGTTTTTCTACCACAGAATCAGTTTAGTGAGGAACAGAAAATGGAATCTTAAAAATGCTTTATGTAATTTTACCAATCCATACGACTAATCCCATATTCAGCTTCAGGTGAAAAAGTAGAAAAAGTTTAACCTATGAATTGTGTCAATGCAGAATATGTGCAGACACTGTTTTGTTCAAAATGTTGAATTCTTAGATTTCAATTATTGAGTGTAACTATATCACTTGCAAGTTATACAATTACACTCAATAAAAACTAAAACTAAAATCTGCATCTTGTAAACATGGCATATTATCTCCTTCCTTAAAAAGGACTAAAGAAATTGTCATGGTGAACCTTATTTTTAATTTTATTTCATGAGCCTCATGCTATCTAAAATCAGTATAAAAAGAGGCTTAAGGGCTTGCCTCCATCAGTCCCTCTGATGTACCAAAGAGCTGCCATATATTTTTGTACTATTTCACAGAATCACAGAATGATTAAGGTTGGAAGGGACCTCTGGAGGTCATCTTGTCCAGCCCCTCAAGCGGGGACACCCAGAGTGGGTTGCCCAGGACCATGTCCAGGTGGCTTTTGAGGAGCTTGAAGGAGGGAGACTACACAACCCCTGTGGGCAACCTGTGCCAGTGCTCTGTTATCTGCACAGTGAAAAAGTGCTTCCTGATTTCCGTCAAGGTAGTCTGCAAGGTGGTATTACAAGCGAAGAGAATGTCGCCATGCACACCTCATGGAAACTGTAGCTTTCATTTGAAATGTTGGTAGACTGTTTTAATGATTGAACATACATGGGGAACACAATTGGGCAGGAAACCCAGAACTCAGAATCTGAAGTTGTGGGTTGTATAAACATTGAATTGTTTTTCAATAACTGTAACGACATATTTAAATGTTAACATTGGTATATATATAAAAATAAAAACTATTTCTGAGGACAACCCAGCTGCTGCAGAGACAAATTCTGCTGTGCATCTGACCAAAATTCTGTCACATCACAGTTTCTAAATGACACTAGTTACTCAAAGGGTAACCCTTGAGTTTTGAGCTCATGACTGGAGGGCTGGCAGCAGGAGTGCCAGCCGGAAAATGCTCAGTCATCAGAGAGGTCACTTTTACACTGGTTATTTCCTATAAATCAGCGTATCCTATTTTCTTAAATTGGTGCTGAGTTTACTGTTTCAAGCTATAGTTATGAAACCATATTACCATATTTTTTTTTTTAACAAACTTGATCAGGATTTTCATGAAAATACAAGCTTGACAAGCCATAACAATGCAAAAATTTCCTAAGCTAGTGCACCACCCACTAAGAATATTGCTCTATATCTGAATCAGACATGAGTCAACTTCTGAATTATTTATAAGGGGATAAGGTGGCGTAACACAAAACAAAGTTCATTCTTTTCAGTAACTAGAGAAATAAAAGTAATATTTTAGATCACTGCGATTTCCTTTTCACTCTGTTGTGATCTCAAGGGCTAGAGGATGTGGGGCACGAAGTATTTTGTTTATTTCCTATCATCAACCTTTGATTAGCCAACACAGTTCCCATCATCAATCAACAATGACCTTGAGGTTTTGCTGCCTCACCCATAGACCCAGGCAGGTGTAGACTAGAATGTTTGTTCTTACATTTAAAAATACTTCAGAAGATGATATTGAGCAATTACTGACTCTGGCCTGTAGCAGTCCATTCAGCTTCTCATCTGCCACCCATCATGCTGTGACTTTGAGGTGGCTGAACTCTGGATATGAAGAAGAAATATTGATGTTTCTTTGATTCAGCTCTAATACTGCAGTTTTTGTGCTTCATAAATACTTTTTTGAAAGGTGAGTTTGATCCAGAAGAGTTCCTGATAGGAAACAGAAACAGGAAATGAAAAAGTGAATGTGTATTCATGGTATTCTTTTTCTATCTTCTCTTCCTTTCTTTCTAGTGGTAGTGGGAAGTTCCTCAAAGAACTTCCCTCACCTCTGAATGTGACAAAAAGCATACATTCATGCTGAGTTGTATCAGGATGTGTTGCAACATGAGCTAAATTTTATCTTATTGCTCCCCAAAGATTGGGGAACATCATCCCAATACTCCTCCTGGTTAATAAATTTCTATTGCTATGATATTGCTATGATGTTCAAGAGAAAATTCAAAAGAAAAATATTCGTTTTACATATATATAGTATATATGCTATTATATATATATTTAAACAAATATACAGTCAAAAATCATTTTGATACAGGTTGCTTGATATAGCTCTTTACTTATTTTCTCAGTTCCATCTGTCTATACAAGTCAGCTGTTGAGAGAATATAAAAATATTCTCTTTCTTCCTTTGGAAATCAGTTTTCTGTCATTTTAGGGATACTTAGCATTATGGTTTTGAAGAATAATTGTGAGGGATGAACACTGGATAGGATATTAATTCATGTGTAATTAATGGTCTCGAAAGCTAAGAAAAATAGAACTGCATCAATGTAATACAGCAAGTTATTTAAGAACAGACTAATATGATTTACTCTGAAACTAGGTTAGTCTTCAGTTGAAAGGGACAAAGCAAAGGAGAGGTGAAAATTCTTAGTTAACTGGATAGAGGATAGGAACAGAATTGTGTGTTGTAAAAGTCACAGAGGAGATTTGATCTGGCATACCATACATGCTTCAGAAAATGTGAATGCAAAACAGAACCAGAACAGGAAGGAGTCAGTGAAGAGGTCAGAGCAAAGAAAGGTATATTTGTAAGAGGCAACAAAGACAGCTTGTTTTACCAGGTTTATCAGCACTGAAAGGACTAGAAGATATAATATAGTTGTTCTATAACAACTATAGATATAGATAATATATACATATACAATAAATATACACATTTAAATGCACATATATAAATATACACATATATACATATCAATATGTGTGTTCTAGATATAAATAAGCAACACATACCTAAAAGCTGCAAAGAGTAAAGGTTTACCACACTAAAGTATAACACTTTCTATGAGAAAAAAATAATATTAATATGTTATTTTTAGTCTAAAAATTTAGACTAAAATGTAGTCCAAAAATTATTAAAATAAGTATGAGATTTTGGAACAGCTTTCACAGAACATCGTCTAGTAGAATGGGAGAGAGGAAAAAGCTGATATTAAGATGACAATTGATGTGTTTATGATATGATCATGATACATGGTTCCCTGATATAATAGATTACTAGGCACAATGACCACAATATTTGTAGCTAAGATGTTGACCTGCCAGTGCTGCTAAGCAACATCTTATGGCACATCTTATGGTTCTTGACTGCTTTAAATGCTGAATGGCCCCGTGCCAGACAAAGCCTCAAGATTCAGTAAACATATTTCATGTGAACATCACCCATTTAAATGTACTTAACTAAGCAAAACTGTCAAAGGAAGTAATAATGAAGGTCCATATTTTCATTCAGTCAAGAAATCACTTATGCTCCAGGAGATAAAATTTAAATATCTTTATGAGATTATTTTTAGCCCATCCCAGCTGAGACACAACTAATCATCTATAAGACCTTATTTGCAAAGCTAGGTAAAACAGGGCTAACTTTACTAGCTGTGATTACAATATCTATTGATAGAGTTTACTATTTAACATTATTGTTATAATTTTATTTCTTTCAAGCCTACAACTGATTTAGCAAAAAAGTAGGATTTGTCTCTATAAATAACAGATATAGAAAAATATTTTTTATTTCCATGTGACATGACTTGCATTAGCTTTATCATAATATATAATCCTTGATAAAAAAAAAAAAAAAGGAAAAGTAATTATACTTTCAAGTGTATTAGGACTACACCTGTAAAATAGAGTAGAAAGATCTTTAGTATATAGTAAAAATCTCTGTATGCGTTGCTTATATAGCATAATACTAATATAATATTAACATGTAAAGTAGACATTTTTGAAATCCCAGGTACCTGTTAAAGTCTTCTATTACTGAGAAAACAGCAAAGGACCATGGTAGTCCCATACAATAAGATTCTTTTAATAGTTCTGGTCATCTCCAAGCTTAAACAAGGTCACGTCCTCAGCTGAAGGGAACATCACTGTTTGATATTACAATGAACTGAAAAAAAATCTACATGAAGTTTCTTCCCAAGAGTGAATGTTATTTTTAATTGGTGAAAAATAGAGCATGTTAATTCTATCAAATCCGTGAATGAATTACATATGTGACTATGTTCACTTGATTAGGGCAATGCTTATGAAGATGAATTTTAAAACAGAAATATATAAATAAACATCTAAGGATATTTATCATTAGAGCACTATTTGTGGAGCAAACTCCATAAGAACTGTGCTATACTACCATTGGAATATTTCTCATGTCAGTTTTTTAAAACTCATGTATTGCTGAAGTACTCCCCAAAAATCTGCTGTTGTTGCCCATATCCTTCACAAATTGCTTGTTTTATTTGCTTAGCTACCAGCAAAAATATCTACATACCTTTGCCTATAACAAATGATTAGTACCCCTCTATTTTTTTTTTTATTATTATTATTTTCTGAAAAGCATGACATTGCTAAGGATTAAGAAATGGTCTGTGCCCTTATTTGCAATTAAGATAAATCCTGTAGATTGTGTTTCAGAGCTCTTTGGTAGAGAAAAATAAATAAAATTTCTTTCATTTAAACAGGAAAGAAAGAAGCAATGGGAACAAATAGGAAAGGAAAGGAAAGGAAAGGAAAGGAAAGGAAAGGAAAGGAAAGGAAAGGAAAGGAAAGGAAAGGAAAGGAACCATGAAATTCCACCTGAACACAAGAAAAGAGTTTTTTTTTTTTGCCTGCAGAGTTGTGGAATTTCATCCATCATTGGACATGGCCTAACCTTAGGTGTGGCCCTTCTTGAGCTGGGGTAGTTGGACAAGACAGTCTCAAGAGATCCCTGCCAACCTCAGCTACTCTGTTATTTTGTGATTTTGTGATAATCCTGTATCTTTTTCTTAGATACCCATGCTTCCATTTGCTTGTCTAAATCTGTTGCTGTTTTAAAAAGCCATGTGATTGCAAAGTTTCAGCCTTTTAGGATTATATTTTCAGTCACATAAGAATTAGTCTTATTCTTCACTTACTAATATCATGGAAAAGATCTAATGTGAGAAAAAGATATATCCTATACATCAGTGATATTAAAAAAAGAAAAAAAAAAAGAGGAGAGATTAATTAAAAATACTTCTAGAACTACACTTTGAAAGTACACAACAAATCATAATGTCAACTTGATTCTTTTTCTTTAAACTAATTCTAGGTGCTATGGTCTAGGGTTTCTGAGCAACTCATTCTCTAAACTGCTTATTTAAGTTAATGTGCAAAAGGTTATTCATGCTTCAGTGCTTCTATATCAGCTTTTACTGAAGGTTGTTTTCAGATCTATTTTTATTATGTTTGCTGATTGATTAATATTTCACTTCTTAACAGCAATTGAAAGAAAACTTGGGATGATAAAACAAATTAAACAGTAAGCCTTCATCATACTTGGATTTCTGCCCAAGACTTATATAAGTCAAACCAATGATGAACAAATGATATGGACTTTATCGGCAGAGATTTTAGGTGAGTGTGTTATGGAAAGAACTTTATTTTAAACAAATTATAAGATTTTATTTGTAAGTACAAAATAACAGTAATTTAATAATATTTTCAAAAAGTAAGATCTACAACATCAAGCATCAAATCAGAAGTTATCCTATATTAATAACAGTGAACAAATAGACTTGTTTTCCTTAAAAAACAAGAACTTTATAAGAATATGCCTAAGAAGTGCTACGTGCAGCTGAACCTCACGATAGTAGACCCCTGCATTCCAAATTTGAAGGCAGTGCTTGTATAAGTGAACAATATCTAGACCATAACAAACACCAACAGGCAGTTCTACTTCATTCAAAAGGTGTTAGGTTGTCCACTTCATTATAATATGTTGTTATAATACAACACTTAAAATGCAGAACAGGACATAGCTTTAATTTGAATAGAGTAAGAAGAGAAGGGTATGTGGGTAAGGTGCATTGTGTCATTAGGAATATTCAACCACTCTGGGCAGTTGTCCTGAAGAGAAAGATGGAAATCTACTGTCTGCATAAATGTTCTGCCCCCAGGAAATCACACCCTGAAGACCAGTTTTCACAAAAAGGCTCAATTAAAAAATTAACAGCTAGATAGACAGAAAGTGATAGAGATATGCTTTTAAATGTTGCACACATATATACACAGCTTGTATTATATCAACATATATTATATATTATAATGTATATATTTAGAAATGCACATAAAAGACTACAGATGAAGACAAGCGTATGTTTTTGAACTGCTATTTCTCTCAAACCTACGTGAACAAAAGCCTCTTTTTAGTGGAAGAAAATAGAACTTTTTCTCAAACGTTCCCTCAGTGAAAATGACAATATGTATGTAGAACTGACACAAATATTTCATCATGCTACTGGCAGTCATGCATCAGCTTAGTTAGCACACTGATATTCATATCTACTGCATTATCACTCTTATTCTGGGCCTTATCAGTGTATGAGATGGTGCACCATGCTATTCCGTATAAGGATGAGTATATCTAAGCAATAATTATGTAAATGATTATGGAATTATCCTTTGCCTGAGAAAGGCATTAATATACTGAAATGTTTTTAAGAGATGTTGTACTCTTGTATCATCACAGGAGGAAGAGAAGAAAAGAACTAATACCAGAACAAACTGTGTGAAATGGGCCTTTTGTTCTATGGAGGATGTGATTCACCTTTTATTTTTTTATTTTTTCTAAAATCAAATTAAAGTTTAAGGTTTGGATAGAGTTTAAATACACACAACTGAAATTGCCATCCTGAAAATCCCTGTTCTTCTGGCACTGAGCCCAGGAGGAACTTAAACTCTGTAGGAGACACAGATTTATATCCGAAAATTCCTCAGGCTCCTGGAAGTTCTGCTTCTATGCACGCCCAGAAATGCCTCATTTTTTGTAGGGTTCAACAGACTGTGCAAATTTCACTTCAAAGTCCGACTGGTGTGGACAGTGTCACTGGAGTGTGAGCTGTTCCTTGCCTTCTGAACTCTGTTTCTGCTGAAACCCCATTTGTAAGTGCCTAACTTTCCCCGAGCCCAAGTACAAAGGCTTGTAGTAAAGTTCCAGGCTTATCTCTGGGGACAGGCATCAGGAAGGAGACATTTTGGTGCTCCAGTGCTACAGGGATTGATACCTTTTGGATTCCACTGAAAAGGAAAAGCACCTTTAATAGGCTGAATATGAGGCACAAATCAAATGACTTGCCCATATTTATGAAACTCTTCTGTGGCGCACCTTGACCTGTTATCTGAGCTATCCCGGCTCTTTTTGTTGTCGTGTTAAAAGTTTTAAATGAATTAGAATGAACAATTTATGCCCACTATTCTGATTGCTTGTTATGATTAAATCCACAAGAAATGTATTTCTGGAGTATATTTAAAATACATTGTTTCTCTCATGACAGCGGCTGACTTCATAAAATCTTCATAGTAGTATATATACATCTTCCTGTGCAGTTTGTTTTGTTTTGTTTCCTTCTGTTTTGTTTTGTTTTCCCCCCAGAGGGTAGTCAAAATATCACATTAAGATACCATATTTATAGTATTTTTAACAAGACATCAAAAAATTCAGTAACAGCTAAAGGAACAATGTTAGATCCCTTTAGACTTAGAATTAGTCACCAATAAATGAATTGCACATATGTATAAATTTGACACACTGAATTACATTGGTGTTGACTGCATGCTCTGCAGATGTATAATACACGAGCTGTAACTCTTTGGATTCACTTTCCTGGCTTCCTGTTCTATTTTATTACATAAAGTTTGGATGTGATGGCAAGTCCTGCATATGTTATTCAAAGGACAAAAACTATGGATTTATGTGGTACTATAGAAAGTAATTTGATTTGATCTCTGTTTCTTCCCTAATCATTCCTAACTTCCTACTTTCCATTAGATTTTCCACTGAACATCAACTATTTCAGACAGCTATCTACAATAGCGTTTTTTCAATATTGTCCTGATAAAGACAAATCAAATCAAGGGTATCCAAGTGCTTCCATTATTTTCCCTGAAAGACTGTCATCTAATATCTAAAAAACAAGCAGAGATATTTTTGAGTTTTTAGAACAACCTTTCCACTAAAATGAAGTCGAGTCCATGATTTTCTGATTCAAAAAACTGAAGTACACAAGTATATATAGGGTTAAAATTGTTTGTGCATTTTAATAAAAAAGGAAAAATAAAGTTTAACTCATTATGGACTTGGTGAATTCTGACTAAGCCATTATTAATGCAGTAGTTACTGGAATATTCTAGGCACATTTTGGACAGCACTACTCCAGACAGCATGAAATTGAATCCTTGCAAAAATTAATGCTGCTGATGAAATTCTAAGGGTTGAGTGTTTTTTGTATCATAAAGACTAGAATTAGTGTTTCTAATTATCTACATTTGGGGGTGAAAACTAACATCTCAGGGTCCTCGAGCAGAAATACGTGCTTTCAGAGGGCACAATTTAAATGAAAAGCAATATTTCTAGGGGCAGAATAACTCTAGAGGTAATGGAGTAAATGAATTGTAATGATTGACATTAACAGGTTACATCTCTGGTGCATATCTACCCTAGAGAAAGTGTTCAGTGTAACTGAATGAAATATGGGAGAAGTAAGTTTGGAAAAAGCCATTTCATTAGAAATATCTATTTAATAATGGCAAGCTCTAAAATCAATGGTGTTAAAGAGACTAAAGACTTTTTCTAATATCAGTTACTTGAAACCTCCTAGCACCTATTACTGGAAGGATATTTTTCATAGCTATTAAGTAAACTAAGTCAGAAAAATAAATAAGCCTTTTAAACAGGAGCTCTGCTTGAGGGAACGCTATATAAACAGAGTCTAAATGAGCTTGAAAGATGATCTCAACTGATATAACCCATCATGGGTTTACTGATTCAGCAGTGCCACTCCAATTAACTGCTGCTGAAGTTCTGGCACAGGGTGTTTAGCACTCAGCTTTGCAATTTAGAAGCCAAACATGCCTTATTTCAAACAAGATTTGTATGGGGATCCTTCTAGGGTTTATTCTGTTAGTATCAAGAATACTGAATGACCCCAGTTCTAGGATAAGTAATTACCTGTGATTTCATAAACTCAGAGATTAGGAGGAATATAAAAGGCCGTTATGAATCATACTATTTGACCTCATGTATAGCACATGTCAGAGAATTATGTCAACTGAAATACAGTGATGAGCAACTACTGTTGTTCTCTATTTAAATGCTTGCGATGTTTGTGCAGCTGAAGACTGTAGACACCAAGCCATAAGAGCAGATACACTGAGGATGCAGAATACAATTTCTAGGATCTTCCTTTTCTACTGCAGCACAACAGAATTACAGTGGTTCTGCTGTAAGCCTGCATCTCCTGGGCAAAAGAAAAGGAATAATTTCTTTTGTTTATCTCCCTAGAGTCTTTATTAAAACACGTATTTGGAAGACATTATGTTATTAGCTGATTAGTAATGCAGAAATAGTTTCCAACATGAACTTGAATTTCACATATGCCAGTGATGAGCTTTCATTATTCACTCCTTATGGTTTGTTTTGTCTTTTTAGACAGTTACTTGACAGCAGTAATGCTTTCCTTTTGAGAAATTCTGACAATTTCTTTTGAAGAATTTTCGTGTAAGAAGCTGCTGTGCAGGGAGTCAGAGCAATGGTGCGTTACAGAAAGAGAAATCGTCCCACTGACTCTGGGGGCTGTGCACGCCTCATGCACAAAAAGTTGCCTTCCTGCCAACAGCCCTACTGGGCATGTCTGAGTTCTCTGATGGCAGAGCTAATCTCCATGTTACACTTATTGCTGTCAGGGCAAACAGGGTGACCAATGCAAAGGGAATACAGACAACATTGCCCAACATGAAGCTGGTTGCCAGCTGCTGTTTCAGCCCTGGAGGACACGTAGCTTGAGTAATTCAGAGCAACTTTTTAAGACAGGCCTGAACAACGCAGGTACAGCTTTGAGAGAGGAAAACTGGCAAATGTGAACATTTCTCCTTCTCTGTACCTATGACTGCTTCTAAATATTCCATGCCCACACGTGAGGACTCAACTGTTTATAAATAATTTCTGCCTGACAGAGCAAATGAGCATGGAGTAGAACCATTAAGAAACCAGCTCCTGCTTCTGAAGCATTTACTTTGAGAAGCAGGGGAAAAAACGGAATATGTTGAAAAAATATTTACTCAGACATACGGTATCAGACCATTAAATCTCAGAGTGAGGAACCACCAGTGCCCTAAGTCTTTAACAAACCTCTTGTGCTAGAGTGCTAATTTGCATCAGGTTGGTTCTTCTTCCTTTGCTTTAATTAAATACTTCCTAACTGATCCTTATAGGAAAAGTATTGCCTCCATGGTACAGATTTTCACCAATGGTTCTTTCTACTCTCATTCCTAGAGCAACATTCAATTATTCAGAGTAATTTTGGGTTATTCTACATACATTCTACAGTCATTCTATGAATTCTTAGCTCTGAATTTTTCAATTATTTGCAACAATTTCTCTCAGTATATTCATCCAGTTTCAGTCTACTATTTCTCTGTAAAAATAGTGAGGTATATAACTGTCCTTAAATCATATAGGAATATATAAAAAGCCTTTGGGGAGAATTACAAACATATACTATGTACATGAATTTTCCCTTTGAATGATGGGCAGTTCTACTGAAATGACTGCAATAGTTTTCTGTCTCCTGTTGCCATGCAAGAGCTGCAACAGCCCTCACTTTAATGGAGATTCAGTTGGAAGCCAGAGCAGTGCTGAGTGCTCAGCAGCCACCAGATAGTGGTAGCTAAGTCTGTTCTTCTTCTTCAAATATGTGGACATGCACACATTGCATTCTTCTGATATATACATGGTCATCTGCTATCAGTGTAAATAATGACTAAATGGCTCAGGTATCCTACTTGAATAAATACAGAAAAAAGTATCCCCCCCCCCCTTTTTTTTTTAAATTTCTGTACAAAATAAATAAATAATAAAAATAACCCCAATGTTTGAGCATAAAAAAAAAAAAAACAAACAAAAAAAAACTTGTAAAAAGAACTGTTCCTGAAAAGATATCACTCGTAAAATAAAATAATTACAAAAAAAAGCTAAGGAAAATTATTGGAATAAATGATGTCAGCTGAAGGTATGCCAGGTTTCATATCACAGAGTTGATCTCCTTCACATGTCATGCAGCATGGATAGCTCCATTAATGCTTAGAGATTAATCTGACATAAAGAAACTGTGAAACCCATGTCTCTCCCAAGTGAAAATATAATCTCTACTTTTGTTCATGCTTTAGGTTTACTGTTTGCAGTACCTTTATTTCTGTGGAATAATATAACTTGATATGGGTTATTCTAAAAATGCTTTTAAACCTGCCATTTTAGAAATTAGACTTTTTTTTTCCCCCATAGACTTTTACAGGTGCACAATTAATATACACTAAGTATTTAGAAATTTTGCTTGTGGTACACAAAACTGCATTTATGAATAATGTTTCAGGATGTGTTTCTTAGACACATAACTTAAACATGTAAACTGTTCTTCCCATCTGTTTCTTTCTATTTAAAATTTGCCTTTCAGTACTCTATTCACCACTTAGCATATGATCATTTGATCACAGATTAGTGAGGTTTCTAGGAAACAGCTCATTGATTCAGAATTTTGAAAAGTGAATTGTGAGTTTGGATTTCTCCATTTTCATGTGTTCCAAGTCTAGTGAGAGGTCCAGATTACCAGAACGCGTCTTCCATGAAATGATCCTTTAGAGTCCCTAAATTCAAGAAACTCCCAAGAGGAGCACTAGTCTCCAGAAATCTTGGATAGGTTGCATTTCATAACCATTTGTAAAACATAAAATTTGAAGGCAAAGAAGCAACTGACAATTAATTAAAATCATATTTGAGTCAAGCAAACTCATTATTATGAAACACTTATCATCCAAAATAGTTTTAACAAGATGTTCCATTCATTTTGCTTACTATTTTTCCTTTTTTAGACTTTGTTTTTGCAGTTTCATGTACCTGAATAATCTAACACAAATAAAACATCTTTCGTCTTGTAATTATCCAAAGTAAGAAGTCTATGTATGCATTTCCAAGTGCCAGTAAACCACATTTCAGTATTTCCTTCATCAAAATTGAACTATACATTGTGGATGTCAAAGAAAAAAAAAAAAAAAAAGGTATTTAATTTATGTTCCCACTGTCTCCATGTTTATTTGTTTTTGCACACAATTATTAATGCTATCTGCATTATAGCTACCCATGTATGTTTGCTGGAATGATATCAAATTCCAGATGAAGATGGTAATGATTTGTTTTTTACAGAATTTATTCTTAAATGTGCTTATTATATTTATTGTAAATTAAAGGTGTGACTTGTGGAATTAATTTTCATGAGAATGATAGTCAAAAGCCTCAGGAAAAACTAAAATTTTTTTAAAGTAACTTTTCTGTATTTCCTTTATTTTACAAATCAAGCTATCCATACAACTATTTACTCCCTGAATAGTAATATGGAATGTAATTTACAGATTACCATTCTACTTTTTCCAGTTGGTTCACATCTTGCAATAATTGTAGCTCAGAGATTTCAAATGACATATTACATATGACAGAGAAAATATATTATCTGGATGTTTTAATTCCTTTTTTTTTTTAAAAAAAAAAAAAAAAAAGTATTAAAAATAATAAAAGTTCCCTAACCTGCACTTCTGCTCTGAATTATCACCTAAATGTAGAACCTTGCACTTGTCTTTAGTAAGTGTAGCTTGTCATCTATGAGTTTACCTGTAAATTTACTCCCAACTCTGTTTATAAATAATAAAAGTAGTTCTAATTAAACTAAATATTAATCAGTATATCTCCAGGGCTGGAGGTTGATCCACCTCATAGATTATTCTATCATGAACCACTGGTAATACTTCTGGTTGTGATCATCAAGCTAACTATGAACTCTAAGCAGCTTGTTTAGACTATTCTTATCATTATAAGTCTTGTCAGGTGTCAGGTTTTTCTGTTTGTTTGTTTGTTTGTTTGTTTTTATGTCAGGAGACAGTGTAAATAACTTCATAAGAATTTAGCTACTGATTTTGCTACTATTTTTCCACTACCCACTGAAGATGTTGTCCTGTCATACAACAGTTGCTCAGCAACAAGTTGTGCCAAACTAGTACTGGCTCTTATTTATCTCATATTTGTCTAGGAGCTTGCAAACAGTTTGATCATTTTCCAGTATTTTTCCATGACTGGTTTACAGTTTTCTGCTTCTTCCTTTTCCCATTTTTTAAAGATAGGGATTATATTTCTCTTTCCCAGCCTCCAAAAATGTTACTCACCTCTTTGTTCCACAAAAGTAATCAATATTATCTCTGAGATTGTTTCAGACAGTTTTCCGCAATCTTGATTGCAGATTAATTTTATCTAGGTTCTGATCTGTAAAGCATTCTCTAGCCCATTCTTTGCCTATTCGAATTGGAAATTGTATCCTTTAGATTTATTCTTAGTTGAATAGACACTTCATTATAATCAAACTAGCTTTATTGAAGACTGATTCAAGAAAGGCATAAAGTTCTTTGACGTCCTCTGCATTATCTACTCTCCATTATGTCCATTCTGATTTTTTCCTTCTGTTTGTATAATTCTTTTATGTTTGTCCTTAATGCTTGAGATTGCAGTCAATGAAAAACTTGTGACTAGCTTCTCATTAATAAATTGATCTCCTATTAAACTCCTATCTTCTCCTTGTATTGAAATATTTGTTGCCAAGTAGACACTTTTAAAAGGATTTTCATGAAGCTTTATGGGACTTAATTCAGTTTTGTTTTGAAAATCGAGTATTCTGAATTGGACACTAAAAACCTTTAGAAATTTTGTGCTCTTAGCTGAAAATTGAAGATAGCAAACAGACTTCTGACTGAAACCTGGATGCAGATTCATCCCAAATAAATCTATGTTGGTGAGATTTTTTTAATTTCACCTCTTTTCAAAAATCTATAGGTTTAATATGTTTTCTGAAAATCAAAGATGCCTTGATAATCCTCAAAAGCTGACATTACAATTTAAGTGGACAATTTTTTAGGGCATTTTATAATTGAAAAAGTCAAAGAAAGACACATTACTACATTTAGCATGCACTTAGTACATCCACTTTTCAGTTTCACCTTATGAGTTTTCACGAGTATTTCATTTTCTCTTCTCATCCGGTATCAGTCATTTCAAGCATTGCAGTCAATTAATTGTATGATAAAACTGATATTACCTTTTAGTTTCTAATCTTAACAGAAATAAAGTAATCGAGAAAGATATTGAAGACTGCATTAGCAGGGGATTAGTTCTATAAAACAAACACTACTATCACAGTTCTAAAATGCTTGATAATGTCCATCATGAACAGTGTGCACAGCACTGATAACTATCCCACAGGAAGGAAGTTACCTCAGAGAAGGTGAGGCATAAGGAAACACAATACTATATCCCAGAAGCCTGATTTGACCTTCCTAGAGTTGGAGTTGGGTTTTCAGAAAGCAGAATTATTCTTCAGAGTGATACAAAAGAAAAGAAATATGTGAATGACTTGTACATATTTGCTTATTCATTCATTCCAGTAAGAATGAAAGCACATGCTGTATTAGTAAAGTGCAAGATGGGGTCCCTGATGATCCTATTAGCAAAATTCAGAATTTTCCATATGAGCCAGGAAGAAAAACAGAAGCTAGAGAACTGTCTGAAAAGATGACTAACAAATTTAAAGAGCATGCTGCAGCTTAGTAGGGATAATTACCCTAAAGTATATGTGCTAATTTAAAATATTTTTTTTGTTCACAAATAAAGTCTAATGCATTATGTGGGTAAACTCTCCTTGTGAGGTTTTAATTCAGTATTGCCAGCCACAGGCACTCAAAAGTTATTTTAGCACCACACCTGGTGCCCATCCCACCCAAAGATGAGATTTGGAAGAGAGCAACAGTAGGGGTTACTGAGTTTGTTTATTTTTGTACCTCATTCAGAATGTTTATCCTCCAACTAATCTTAAGTCTGGAAGGCTAGAAACTTTTTTGTTTTTGAATGAAGGCTGAGGTTTCTTAGGTAATTATCTGTTTTCAGCAGCTCAAGTTTTAAGCAAGAAAACAAACAGAGAAGACAAAACCGGCAAAGAAAAATCCCACGTATTATACAATTGATGAGAAAATACCCTTATATCACTACATTTCCTGACACTACTAACGCTTTCCATACAGGCAACAAATAGTGATACGTTCCACATACGGAACTTGTGGCCGAATAGTTTTCACTATTTCTTGAATACACATAAAGATGAATCCCTCTGTGCTGGCTAAGGAAACAATGATTTATGTAGCAAGTGTAATATTGTCATATAATAAAGTATCTTGGCAACTTAGTTATTATACTTTAGAAAATAAATAGTCACCACCATTGTAATGAAGTATGATAATGATATTTGATAGAATGATAATTTGGAGGCAGCATCATTTTTCACAAAACTTTCAGTTTACTCACATGGGTTAGACAGTGGCTTGGATAACCCACTAGAACTTGTCCAACTCTAACACATGTGATTTCAAATCATGTTTAGAGTGCATGGCTAGGTCTATAAAATAATCAGCATCATAGTTATAACTTGTTATAACTATATCAAGTTATAACTTGTGGGTGGTTAGGTACCTTATACATAATTTGCACCAGAGTTAAGAGCTTCAGAAAGGGATTCTTAGAAGTCAACAGGCAGAACAAGGTTGGTTTAAATACCGTTCATCCCTCTTTTCTTTTCTGCTCAGTCCTCCTGGGTTGTCAGAAGTAGATATGAAGCACAATGTTCATTTCAAGGACGTAAAAATGGTACAAAAGTCCTAACTGATACTTGTTTTCTCTCTGGACTTTCAAAGAACTGTGTGGATTGTTTACTGAGCTTTTAACACAAGGATCATTCATAAGTAGCAAAATCCCTTAAGCAGAAGACTACACAAAGTTTATTTGGCTTTTGCTCTATATCATAACACTGAGGCAGTAATGTTGATAGGCTTAAGGTTTATGACATCTGGAGAAACCTGGTCTAGTTTGGGGCTGGACTATCTGACAACCAGAGGTCCCTTCCAACCTTAACAATTCTGTGATTCTAATACTACAGTGTCATTTCTCCCTTGCTGATATAACTTGACACATTAATTTGATTCAGGGCGCTATTTTAACCTGCTGCCCTGATCTCTGGCTACCTATGTGTAATTCCAGGGCTCTGAGCTCTTGATACCACTGCAGCAGACGCCGCATAACACAGAAACCCTTGTCTTGCCAGGAGAAGGAACACAAGGAGCCATGGTTGCAGTGCCCACCCTGTGTGTTGATATTGCTACCAGAGGCCTGTGGGTCTAAGCATACTCTAGCTCCATAAGAGGCAGTTGTCCTGTCTGTTGGCCTGCAGAGACCCACACTTCCCGAAACACAGAGCAATGCAAACAGCTGCTGAGCTGGAATTGAATCAACCCGCTTTTGCTACAGCCCTCACGTATTGTTGTTGCAAAGCTGTAAATGAAAAGAGCCCTTTGAGTGACTTGTGGCATGCAATAGTTTTAATGTGCTTTACCTGTAGGGGCATATATGTTAACATCTAATAGATAGCTTGATGATTCACCTTTGCTGCTGAGGGCAAAATGATCTTTCATTCAACTGAAGTGCAATCAGTTTGTTCTATAAATCCTTTTCTGCCCTAAAAGAGCTGTGTTTTTACAGAAATTCTGAGATTGTAAGCCATGCTCATGCTTGGGTTCAAAAAAAAAAGAAAAAAGAAAAAAAAGAAGCCTCAGAAATGTAGAGTCATCTACCACAGCTGATACTTTAAAGATGGGTGAGAGCAAAACAGTATCTGTCAGGTTTTCTCTTGCAATTCCATTATATTCATGTGATGAGAAGAGGTATTCTTCAAGAACTGTTAGCAGAGGCAGTTAACAGAATTTGCAACTTTCTGTTCTGATAAATCATCAGACTGGGCCATTCTTGAGTCCAGGCTCTTCATGGTTAGTCTATCAAGATAGAAACAGTCTGCTTGACTGAATGCTTCAGAAACAATGCCAGCTGATCCAAAATACTTTTCCAGCTAAGCTTTTCTTTAATTTCACTCTATATTGATTTTGAGACTCTGAAGATTGCATAAGATGAGCAGTCAACATTTTATGTCTCTAAATTACAAGCATACAAGGAGGAAACTGGAGAGGGCCACTGCTTGTCTTGTTGTTTTTTTAGTTTTGTTTTGCTTGGTTTTGTTTGAGTTTGTTTGAGCAAGCAAAATGCTTGCTGCTCTTTTCAGTTTCCTCCAGCATTATTCAAGGAGTGAAACTTTGAATGTTCAGGCATTAGCATGTATGTATCCATATTCTAATCCATTTTTTTTCTTATTTTTTTTTTTTTTTAGTAAGTATCCAAGGTTATGCACTTTTATGTATAAACCTGAAGCAGTTTGGGAGGTATTCAACCACATCAAAACAGAGAGGATAGTGGGGACTAATATCACCCTTCCAAACACGGGGGGTGAGAGTGGAAGAAGTTAAGACTCAGCAAAATTACAAATTTATGCTGAAATTTATATTTGAGCATAACATCATGTACCATATTGACTCCATGTTCTTCTTTATATATATATATANAAGATTGCCACAAAAGACAATTTTGCAAAATATTTTAGACTACACTATATTTGTTTCTGAAAAAAAAATTCTGTGTATATCACTCACAAAGTTCATTTAGCCTTCTTGGATTCAAACAATATCCTTCCAACTTCCACCTGAATAGCAAATTTCTCTCTTCAAATATGTATATACTCTCATTGCCCAAAAGCCTATTTTAGTTATACCAGGATAATACTATATCAACAACATGGAACAGTCTAATTGATTAAATGTGTTTTCATGCAACAGGGTTTGTCTTTTTGTAAATTAATATAAAGTTTGTCTTAGATAATATAAAATTTGGGTTTCCACCAAAGAATTCCACCTAAATTCAAATCATATGTGCAATTGCAAAGAGTGCAATAGAAATAAATCACTCTGCATAATGCAAATATCAGGGCTCATTATGGTAAACAGATATTTATGAGAAAAAATAAAGCATAATAGGATCAATAAACTACAAGTCACATTCCATGTTTTCTCAAGATCAGGAAGAAAATGGCAGTAGTGATCTGATTTTGTTTCTATTTCTAGCCTCAACACAACAAAACAGACCCTAGTATATTCTGAATTGAGCAAACTTTCAATAAGTACCCCTGGGTTTCTATACCAACACAATATTTCTGGCATATTGTTTATTATGACTACACCTCTTACAGTGGGTAGGAGACAATGTAGACAGAGCACAGCATACACGCATTAAATTCACACCAGCAAAAATAACCCTTCACCTCCTTGCGTCTGAGATCGTAAGAGGCCACTTTCTTTCTGACCTCTCTATACTGGTTAAGCAAAACAAAGAGACAGCAACCAACATTCACATCCATTTTCCTCAAATGTGCTTACATGAACGTGAACAAGGGAGGACTAGGATTTCGTATTTCTTGTTCCATTATGAAGAAAAATATAGGCATTTTGTTTAACTCTATTTTATGAGCAGTGTATTTACACTTTATTACTGGCAAAATTTTATAAATAGAATAAAAGTAGACATTTTCATAAGTTCTTTGAAGAAACTTATATTAACCTTAAAATTACCAGATAGTATATGTACTTGCATTTCTGAAAATATGCAAGTAGGTGTGTGTGTGAAGCTGGAGACAGGTACCTTGTTTTCAAGGCATTTTATATATTTAAGCAGAAAATTTCAGAGCTCTACTCTGGGGCAATACTGTGAGGTTCTGAAGATTCACATTTTTTGCTTGAACATATAAAAAGTTTATTCTTTCAGTCTTCATTTTAAACAAATCTTGGAAGTGTTTCCTACAGTTCTTTTTTTTTTTTTATAAGTGCTGTCAGAATAACTGAGAATAATGGTATGAAACTAAGAAAAAGTAAATTTAGGCTGAGCATCAGAACAAATGAGTGGTGAGGAAATAACCAGAACTCCCAGTTGGAGAGGATAAAGCACTTTCATTTAAGTGATTTAGAACTTGGAAATTCACTTCAGAGAAAAATCCTGCACTGGGCAAAGAATGATGCAGATGAGCTTAAACTCCTCTCTCAAGCTGACTATATGATTTGTATGGTAGACTATCATTCTATTGGTTTACTTCTTATTGCTACTTTATGATAATGTAGTTGGTATCATATAACACTACAGATTCATCTATGCAGTATTTTTACAGAGCTGCTCAGGCAGACAGTTTCTAATAGGGCCATAGTCCCAGTTGAAAAGAAACTTCATGTGACCATTGCTCAAAGTGTAAAAGGAATTTGTGAATTATTTATATGGGTTTTGGTAATATCTTGATATTTACTGGGATCATGAAACTGAGAATATACCACTATAATAATTAAGAATATATACCACTATAATAATAAATAGTTTTATTATATAATACATATCACTATATATTTATTATATGTATTATATATATGCTACATATATATAGTGGTATACATCTTTTGTATCACTATAATAATTAAGAATATGGCAAAAGTTAAAATTGTATTATGCATTTCTCTATTTTTCATTTTTATAGTGATATTACATCTACTTGATTTCTGTTGGAATAATCTGTAATGAAACTGAGCATTCCACACATCTAGATGCACAACAAGCAAGTGTTCAGAAAATTTGTGTGTTATTGAGAAATTCCCAATTCACACTGAGCATCAAATTCTTTGAAATTGTTCAGAGCTTCTAAGAATCTGCTTTGGCTACATATTTTTGAGGATAACACACACACACACACACACACACACGCTTTGTCTGAACATCTTGTAAATAGTCTTTTATCCATCAAAAGATGGTATAAAGACCAAACGATGAACTGAAAGTTCATGAAGAAATGAATTATTTTCCAGAGCAGTTGGGATGTGACTACATCTTACCCTTTCTCCCTCTGTACCAGTAGGCAACTCACTAGCCAGGTGAAACTGCCAGGGAAATCCATTCAACTGAGAAACAAGCCACAGTATAATATAGCTGCCTTTCCAAAATGAAAACAAAACAAAACAAACAAACAAATAAAAAGTATGAAGACTTTCAAACAGAAGAACATTTGAATGTTTGTGGTTTTGTTTTAATATTAAACTATTATTTCTTTCTTCCAAGAAGCTATGTCAGATTGATAACCACAGCTGTAACGTCTAATGCTAATTCCCATCTTTTTCAGCATTTTTTCCTTGGATAAGTCAGTCAGGACTCTAGAGAATTCAAAAACAATATATACATATATATATACATATATATATATATATATATATATTATCCAACAGCAAAGAAGCAGAAGAAAATTTCCAGAACCTCAGCAATGTAAGTTTAGTCATCTGATGATCTATTCAAATTTACAAATTTGGCTTGGAACATCTAGAATGTTGAAGAAAAAAAAAAAAAAGATAGAAACAAAGAGTAATTTTCAAACACCATTCTTTTCACACCCCAAGAACAAGGATGAAGGTAACATGATTGTGACTTTGAATCCTTTTGGACCCACCGACAATCAGGAATACCAAATGTTCTCTCAGTTAAAATAGATTCAAGAAGGCATTTCTTCAAGCACCAGTAACAGATGCTTAAGTGTATGTTTGGAGTGAAATAAATTACATTCTCATTTACATACTTCTGTGAAATATAAAATTTTGAATCAATAGATTTTTCTCATGATTACTGTATGCTCTTGGATATGTTTTTCCACACCCCATCACGCTATGGCTTGGTAACAGTACTTAACACCAATGAAGAAATAGTTGCTTTAAAGAATAAATCTTGTTCACCTTAATTTTAAAGCCCTTTACTCATCTTTCTCAGAACACCCCCTTGAATTAGAGGATTACTAATACAAACCTGTAGCTTAGCCACAGATTTTCATTTCATGCCGATCTCTTTCATACTACTTTAATTTCCCATATATTATTCTCCAATGATTTTAGTATTACTGGTTAATCCTTATAATATAGATATTGATATTGGTGAATACACCAATATTCCAGTATCATATTATCATATGGATATAGTAAAGTATGATGGTAGCAAAAAATACCTATATTCATCTTTACTTTAAATTCAGCTGAATAATAACAACAATAAATGTTCTTTGTTTTTTTCACTAAACTGTTCCTACCGTAATATTTCAGTAAACATTAACATTAAAAAGATAACAGTCTTTCTAATCTCATTCATCTTCTGATTTTATTTGGAAACTAAAAAGAATGGTTTTCTGTCCCTGAACTATTCATCAGATAGATAATGCAATATTGAACATGAAGCAAACAATTGGAATCAGTGAGGTGTAACCATACCTGTATCCATTCAGTAATGTAGTTCTTGAGTATTCTTATTTACCAGAAAATCTGTATTAGATACATTTTCAATGCTTTAGAGCACCAACTATCTTCCCATACCCCGATGAAATCCTTCAGAACAGCAAATATATTTTGCGTGGTGGCAATCCACTTCCCTGTTGAGTTGTTTGCACTAAAGATTAGGAACGTCAAGACAAGAATAAAGTACATATTTCAGACTAACTACAATCTCTCAGGCTTTTTATAGGCTCATTGCAGGAGAAAAATATCTTACTGTCATGTGGATGCTTTCACAGCAAAATTCTCTAAAAAACCCTCAAACAGATCAGGCAAAGAATAATGACATTTCTCTCAGAACACTTATGCCTCATTCCAAGATGGATGATGCATTGTCAGAGCCAGAAAGACCAGTAAGAAGCAAATTAAAAAAACAGAACAAAACAAAACAAAACAGAAAGACCAATGAGAAGCAAAGAAAAACCCAACAGGGATCACTTCAGGTAGATTTCCATAACTTTTCATATCTGCCCTTGAGATTGTGTGGGTTGCTCTGCACTTTCCTGAGCTTTATTGATTCTTTCGGAAAGCTGCAGATTATGAGAAGCTCTGATGTCCTTATTCGTAGGCCATGAACTTAGATTCTGGGGCTTGTTTGACCTGTTGTTGTTGGGTTTGGAGATGAGCACAATATGAGGGTCTGTACAGCATGCTGGCAGCATTATACAGCAGGCACCAGCATACCATCAGAATGTGTCAGCTCCAGAGCCATTGTTTCATGATGATATTCTCTTTGCATCTCAATTTCCTTGAAGTGACCAGCCAAATTAAATCAAAAGTTTTCCCATGTCTCTGACTATTTTTCTATGGAAAATACACACACCAATTTAACTACAGTGTATAAATAGAAAAAAAATCAGGTCTGCTGAATAGAACAACATTGAAGATTGAAATAATTCACCTCCTCCTTCCCTCTCTCTCTCTCCTTCCGTCTGCAGCTACTATGTCTTTGTCCTTTTTACAGTTAACCCTTTAGTCATGTCTAACATTTGTTGCAGCACCTTTTTGAAGACACCTTTCATGCTAGAGGATCATTCCTTGCTATGTCTCTCAGTTTTTGCTTGCACTGCAGATTTTTTTTCCCATCTGAGCATACTCAGTTCTCAGAGACAGAGTAATTTCTCCCTGTCTCCAGAAGCCTCTGCTTTGCCCACCCACATCCAGAACACATAACCTGGCAGCTGCCTGGTGGCACCTTCTTAAACAAAACATTCAGGAAACAAAACATATACACTGGACTAAGATCAAATAGATTTAAAATTTCTTCTTTCACTTGGTTTGCACCCTCCTTTTGCTTGTTGGATCTGGGCTTATGCCAATGGCTAATAGTCCTGGGTTCTGCTCATTTTAAACAACACAAAATAACATGATATTGAAAGATTCCTTGTTTACTTGTTTTCTATCCACTTTACTGATTTAAATAACAGATTTTAAAAGTCCAGGAGATTATAGTGTGACTGAGTGGATTTCTAGAGCAAAATAAATAGTTTAAGAGATGCAGCCACTGGGTTCTGTGTCTCATTGTTTCCAGGAATGAAATGAGATCAACATTTAGACCTTTAAACAAAGTTTAAAGGGTATATTTTTTTCTGTTGAATCTTATCACTTCATTCCAACTGAAATGTAAATAAAATTATACTCAGGAATGTTTGAATGCACTCCAGAATTTTTAAGGATTGTTAATGAAGGTGGTTTTTTGTTTCAGACTTCACTTTGGAAGCTTTCAAGATCATATTTCAAAAGTTCTGAGTATTTAAATAAAATATGGGCACTTTCCAAATATAAGAGATATCTGCTTGCCTCTGACTGGGACAGATTTTTTCCAACTGCTAATACACTTGTTACTTACAGGTGATATTATATGTTCTGGTTTTGTGCTGACATTTTCAGGTCAATTAATATTACCACATAGGAGAAAAAAAAAAGTGATTGCCTACAGGAAGTCAAATGTAATACATATTCAAAACCTTTTGGAACATTGTGGAAGGAAACTGATAAAATATAGGATTATATTAAAGCAGAAATATTTTGTAGGCATGCATCTGTTCCAACAATGTTTTTAATGAGAAAACTCTAGGTTTACAACACATCCAAAAAGTGAAGAAGTGATGCTTGCTTTTCCAGTATCTCTGTATGTAAGTTAAACTCCTACCCACCAACACATAAAATGTGACCGACACGTGTTTGAATGTTTTTGTATGGATGGGCTAATGGTCCTATGCTGCACATCATAGTTTTAGAGGAAAATAATTAGTTTTAGAAATATTTTTATTACATCAGTATTTAGATTTCAATTATACTTAGGCATGTTCTCATGTTTTAAGCAGAAAAATATTTTTCCCACTTTAGTTTCAATTTGTGTCCCTAAGCCTGGGACCTTCCATAATTATTCAGTTAATAACTGAAATTAAATGGATATATTTGTATGATCTAAAGTTAAAAGGTTTTTTTCTTTTAAGTGTAATCCTTGTTTTCTGTTTTGTTTAGCCACTTTAGAGGGCATTTTTTAATTATGCTGGACGAAGAAGCTTATTCCAAAACTGGTGCCCTCATGGAAAGCTGTGTTCTTATAGCTCAATCAGCTGAACAGTGTGGAATAATTTTTCACTGGAGATTCTGGAGATTAAGTTAAGTTTCTGTTACATTCCATTCCCTTCACTCTGGACAAGTAATTCAATTTCTCCTTGCAGTGTGCCCCATGTAAAACATCTAAAAGTGTATTAGGCTTTCCCTAGTTGTCTTGGAAACTATCACAGGAGGGAACTGGTTCTAATTTTCAACATCTATTTTGCTATTCAGAATTCTCTAGTTTAGATATCAAATGATTATTGAACACAAAATAGAATAAAATACTTACTTACAGGCTAAAAAGAGTTTTACTAAGGGTCTCTTGCAAGTTTGTTAATGAAAAGAACCTCCATTCCAAAGGAAGAAATAAAGAATCAAAGGAAAATTTGGTTGTATTAAGTTAAAAAGTGAGCACCATAGTTTTATTAATGGGTATGAATTGGATTTTGATATTTTAGGGCAGATTTAATTAGTAATGTTAATTAGTTAAATTAAATGAGAGTCTCAAGATCAAAATAGGGAAGCTTCATAATCAAATTTTCATTAAAGTATAAGCTTCTAAAAAGTTACAGTCAGGTATTTTTGTTTAACATATGTTTTTTCTAATTTAAAAAGGAAAAATGTTTGCTTTTGTAAACAAAAATTAAAATATGGTCAAAATTCAGATCAACTACTAAACCATTTATTCCCATATCCTATGTTTATGATTACCAAGTAGGGTAGCAAAAAATGTAAAATGATGCACAATTTGTCATTTTGCTATCTGTTCTAGTGTTTCTGTCTCTCCCCATCATCAAATTTGGCAAGTTTACTAGCACAAAGAATAATTAGTTAGCCACAATAGGTTTCTTTCATTTAATTATTCTTGATGCTACTGTTAAAAGTAATTTGTGACTAACATCACTGAAATAAATCCTTTGACAGAAAATATTGCAAGGAAAAAAATCATTGTTGATCCTCTTTTTAAATGTTGGGTTAGTGAGGTGAGAAAAGAAAATGAAAGCTGGAGATGGAGCTGAATGACACCAGTAAATGTGTGTGCAGTCTCCTCCAAGCCTGTACATTTTAAATATTCTGCGGAGTGAAATAGGTACACATGGGAAAGAGTGACAGATGTATACTATGGCTGCTCTGTGAAGAGACAGGAATAGGAATAGGTCTTGCATACCATCATTTCTCCTGACAGTAGAGTTTTTCAAACTCTGTCACAGTGACCTAGTACTTGTTTTAAGTCATCACAACCTCTGCCCCTTTTCTAAACTCCAGAATTTCACACCTGTTAAATTCCAGTGTGAATTTGGGACCCACTGTATTCAGTGGGTCACATCAGTTAAACACTCCAGCTTTTCATTCTGTAACCAACTCTGACATGTAACAAGCTAAAAGAGTTACCAATGGATATATATGGAATTGGAGAGATGGCTACAGTTTTTTAATTTATGAATCAGAAAGCCCAACATGTTTGCATGAATATGATCATACTTCTGTACATTCTTGAAAACAAATTGAGTTACTAGCATATGAACACATTCTGTGTCTGGCTGACTCTTCCTTTAGATGAAAGACGGTATTGCCACTTCCAGTATTGCCCGTATTCCTGGCCAATATTTAAGCAAAAATGATCTGAGCACTTCTAGATGAGCATATTTTTATTTCCCCCTTCTCGGATGAGGAAGCATGTTCTCCTGCAACCATATTCTTTTGGAGAGGACACAAACAAATTTGCAAACACCTGCAGAATCCCCTTCTGATGTCATCCCCCCTGATGACTGAGGTATGGGGTAACCCATCTCATGACATGAAAGAGCAAAGCATGGAAGTGATAGCTATGAGAGTAAGTGCTTCAGACAACTGGAGGTGGAACAAAGAACAAACAAGATCAACAGCAGCGGTTTTATATTCCAAGAAAAAACATCTAGATGCACAGAAAATGCATGCTAGTACCGAACTAGTACAGTCGAATGTAACATTTGAAGTCTGTTATTTAACAAAATACTTTAGGATACTCAGGATAAAAAACTTAGTTTTACCTTATCCTAAATGCTTGAATTTTCTTGTAAAGGTAATAGACACATAATATCAACAACCCTTTCCCTTTGTACTTTTTAATCAAGACAATATAATGTCAAACTTTTATATATATATTGTCCTATATATTTACACTGTGCTAACATGAGCAGGCACATACAAGAGTGACAGTTTTTGAAATAGAGTAGAATTCAAACACGTTCCAAGTTTAAAGCATAAGTGGGATGTGACCTGATAATATGGATAGCTAGCTTTAAGAGAACTTTGAGATTTTGTTTATATAAGAGCAAGAAATAGAAAAAGTGGAAAAGTGTGAACCTCTCTGGTGAAAAAGAAGGAGATTTTTAAGTGTCCTATATATTTTTCTATGGTTTATTTGGAAATTCATTGTCCATGAAGGGAAGACACTCAGTAGCCCTACTCAGTACCACATATTACATAACAAGCATTTTGCAGTATTCCCATCTCACAGTTTTAATACAGTTTGAGTCTTAGAGTGTTATATTATTTCCATTTGTGTCATTTTTCTGGTAAGGAAAATAATTCATAGGTTAACCAGTTCTGGGGCACAAAGAACCATGAAAAAATATAGGCAATCATATTCTGCCTACTTACATTTTTGTACCAGCTTTCAGTTACTATTTTTTGTGTTTGTTTGTTTGTTTTGTAACCATGTCACTTGCACTAACTAGTAATAACATTGCTTAGACATTAAACTGGACAGTCCACAGACAGTCCTGGCTTGGAAAGCTAAATATAGAAAAGAGGTGGGAAAAGAAACATAGATAATATAGTTGTGTCCTTGAAAGTGATACGGTAGGCTAGTTGAAGAACTAACAGTAAAAGGTGGTACTCTTGAACCCTAATTCAAAACCCAATAACTACCAGACCAGAATCACAGAAGGGTTGACGTGGGAAGGGACCTCTGAGGAATATCTTATCTCTGAGGAGTAGAAGCAAGTTACTGCATGGAGCCGAAAGAGGAGCCCTTGTCTGCCTGCTCAGCTTCCACTACTGAATAGGTACGAGGCCTGGGGTGTGACAGATAAGGGATATGAAAAGAGTGAAAAAGAGGCATCCATACAAGTTCTCCCTCCAAGGTCAGAGCATCAAGACCAGTGCCATGAAGAAACAGTGGTAAGTTGTATTCAGAGGTGTCTCCCTCCTCAAGGGAATGGAGGCTCCCATGTGTGGATCAGACCCTCTTCACAGAGAAGTTGCCTGCCTGCCTGGGGCTCGGATCAGGGATGTTACCAGGAAGCTTTCAAGCATAATGCTGCCTTTAGACCATTATGTGCTCCTCCTCTTTCAAGTGGGTACCAACAACACAGCTACAAGAAGCCTGAAGTCTATCAAAAGAAATTTCATGGCCCTGGAGAGACAACTAAAGGACTCTTCACAGATCACAGATAGTGTTTTCCTTAATCCTCCCAGTAATGGGGAGAGACAGGGAAAGAAACAAGTTAGCCCAGGTCATCAATGCCTGGCCCAAGACTGGTGTCTGCCAGAATTTGGGGTTTTATAGTCATGGAAGAGTCTTTGAGATGAGAGGTCTGCTGGGGCCCAATGGGACCCACCTGTCTTGATGGGGGAAACATTTCTTGGCCCATAACCTGGTGAAACTGATTGAAAGGGCTTTAAAGTAGGATTGCCTGAGAAGGGGGGGTACCATTAGGAACACTGAGGTTATGCCAAGGGATGGCGTGGCACTGTCTGAGGGTGGCAAGGCAAATGAGAGCATCTATGCTGCTCCAGGGAGTATTGTGGGTTCAGGAACACATCTGAAATGTTTGTACAGCAATGCATACAGTATGAGGAACAAACAGGATGAACTGGAAGCTTTGGTCCTTTCCCAGAGCTATGATATCATTGGTATTACTGACACATGGTGGGACTAGTCCCATGACTGCAGTTCTGGGATGGAAGACTATTGGCTGTTCAGGAGGGATAGGCAGGGCAGGTGAGGTGGAGGTGTTGTACTGTATGCAAGGGAGAGGTGACACATAGAGGGCCTCTGGGTGAGGATTAAGGGGATAGATAGACAAGCAGATATTGTCATGGGTGACTGCTATTGACTGCCAGCTAAGGATGGTGGCACGGATGAGCTATTCTATAGGCAACCGGGCGAAATCTCAGGATTGGTTGCCTTTGTCTTTATGGGAGACTTCAACTTTCCATACATAAACTGGGAATATCATACAGTTGTGACAAGTAAGGCTGGGAAATTCCAAAAGCATGTTGAAGTTAACTTCCTGTCACAAGTCCTAGTGAGTCAACTAGGAAAGAAGACCTCCTGTATTTGTTGGTTGAGAATAGGGAAGGCTCTGTGGGAGAGATGACAGTAGGTGGTTGTCTTGGCTACAGTGATCATGAATTAGTTGAGTTCAAATTTTTTGGTATATGGGGAAAAAAGGTCAGCAGAGTTGACACCCTGTACTTTAAGAGAACAGACTTTAAACTTCTTGGGGAACTAGTTAGCAGTGTCCCCTGGAAATCTGCTCTAGAGGTTTTAGGGGTCCATGAGAGCTGGTTGCTTTTCAAGAACCTTTTTAAAAGCTCAGGAACAGGTAATCCCACTGTGCCGCAAATCAAGCAAGCAGGGCAGAACTCTGGCCTGCCTGAACAGGGAACTCCACTTGGATGTAGGGAAGAAAAAGAAAATATGTGACTTCTGGAAGCAAGGTCTGGTTTCACAGGGAGAGTACAGAGACACAGTTTGCATCTGCAGTCTGCAGGGGGAAAATGAGAAAAACCAAAGTCCTAGTTGAGTTGACCCTGGCCACCGTGGTGTCAGACAACAAAAAATGCTTTTTCAAGTATGTCAATAGCAAGAGGAGGCCAAAGTTAAACATTGGACAGATACTTGGAGTGGATAGTCACCTAAAAAGTAAGGAGGAGGAAAAAGCGGAGATGCTTAATGCCTTTTTTTGCCTCAGTATTTAACAGTATCGACAGATCTTGGGCTGTCTGGACCTCAGAGTTGGAGAACCATGACTGTGGGAGCAGCGACTTTCCATCTGTGGTCACCAAAATTGTAAGGGAACAGTTGTATCAGCTCAACATTCATAAATCCATGGGTCCAGAAGGGATTCACCCCAGAGTGCTGAAGGAATTAGAGGACATTATAGCTGGACCCATCTCAACAATTTACCAAAGGTTATGGAAGTCTGGGGAGGTACCTGCTGACTAGAAGCTAGCCAACTCTATACCCATCTACAAAAAGGGCATGAGAGAAGACCCAGGAAACTACAGACCTACTAGTCTAACCTCAGTCCTGGGAAAAGGTATGGAGAAAATTGTCCTGGGGTACACTGAAAGGCAGTTAAAGAACAAAGCAATTATCAGGCATAGTCAACATGGGTTCATCAAGGGAAAGTCCTGCCTTAGTAATTTGATCCCTTTCTATGAGGTCACCTGCTTGGTGGATGAAGGGAAGGCAATGGACATAATCTTTTCGGATTTCAGCAAGGCCTTTGTTATCATCCCTCACAGCATCCTTGCACAAATTGTCCAACTGTGAGATGAACAGGTTCACACTATGCTGGGTGATGAACTGGCTTGACGGTAGAGCTCAAAGTGTTGTACTAAATGAGGAGAAGCTGAGGACTTGGGTTGTCTAGTTTGAAGAAGAGGTTAAGAGCCAACCTCATTGCTCTCTGTAACTTCCTGAGGAGAGGAAGCAGAGAGGTGCTGGTCTCTTCTCCCTCATAACAGATGCATGGGAACAGCACAAAGCTGCACCAGGAGAGGTTCACACTGGACATGGGTAAAAATTTCTTTACTGTGAGGGTGGTCAAATACTGTAACAGGCTTCCTAGAGAGGTTGTTGATAACCCGTGCCTGTCAGTGTTCAAGAGGCATTTGGACAATGCCCTCAATAATATGCTTTAACTTTTGGTTAGCCTTGAAGTGGTCAGGCAGTTGGACTAGATGGTCTTTGAAAGTCCCTTCCAACTGAACTGTTTTATTATTCTATTATTCCCAGTTTATATTGGTGCATGGGATTATTTGTACTCAGCTGCAGAACTTTGCAGTTCTCCTTGTTGAGCTTCATAAGGTCCCTATCAGCCCATTTCTCCAGCCTGTCCAGGTCCCCATGGATGACAGCATGACCCTCTGGCTTATCAGCCACTCCTCCCAGTTTTGTATTATCTGCAAACTTGCTGAGGGTGCCTTCTGTCCCATCATCCAGATCGTTAATGAAGATGTTTAACAGGACTGGACCCAGTATTGACCTCTGGGGTACACTGCTAATTACAGACCTCTAATTAGACCTCCTACCACAGATCACTGGCCATTCAGCCAGTTTTCAATCCACCTCACTGTCTGCTCATCCAGCCCATACTTCATCAGCTTCTTTACAAGGATTTTATGCAAGACAATGTTGAAAGCCTTACTGAAGTAAAGGTAGACAATATCCATTGCTCTCCCCTTGTCAATCCAGCCAGTAATTTCATTATAGAGCGTCATCAAGTTGGTCAAACATTATATAAGAATATTTCTTAATAAGTTCACCACAATTCTCTTTTAATTTATAATGCTTATTTTAAGTCTTAGAAGCTAAAAAAAGGTTAAAATACCAATCAAAAAGAACATACCACGTAAGTTTCAAAGATAATAATTAAACACAACTGCAATATAGAAAAGTGAAAAAAAAATCCCTTTTTATAATTAATAACTGAAAACGAGAGAAAAGGTTTTACTGATAGCAGTAAAGAAAACATGATGACTAAAACCTGGTTCTGATGCACATAAAACAGAGTTTTCGATTTGTGAGTTCTGTAAGTACATCACTAACCTCAAGCCATAATGTTTCAGGTATTCCAAGTATGGGATTTTCTTTTATTGTTTTCTTAATTCCCTCCCAGTGATTCACCAATTGGTCTCCAATGTTCAACAATGAACATATTCTTAGGCTTGCATGATACTGCTTGATATAAATGACATTGTTCTTTTCTGTGCTTTCATGTCTACACTTAAAGCAATTCTCTGTCTTTTCCCAGATACCATTTCAGGTTTGAACAATCCTTTGATCAATAGTACTGTCATCTGCAGCACTATAAGTTCAAAGTATAAATTCAGTAATGGAGAAATGAAGCACAATTGTCCTGGTAAGATTACTGACAATGAGGTGGAATTGGAGAAAGGAAGAGACGTGCAAAACAAAACAAAAACCTCACAGATGTTCTTAATGTTTTTGTGGTACACTGTTATTTTCTCTTAGATATTTATAAAGTATGGCAGGACATCCATCTAGTAATTAATTGTTGGATTTAACTTGTAATGGAGGAATATACATAAATATCTGATTTCTGTTATCTGGGAAGCTTTGCATATGAAGCAGTGAAAGATAGTTGTGTTTTGTTTACAGTCATTCTAGTCTATGATTTATCTATTGGGTTTTATCACATATCATGCATATATTTTTGGAAAATGAGTCAGTCCTTGCAATTGTCTGAAATTCAATCTTTTGTTCATTCAGTACCTTCTTGTGTACACTTATGTTATTGTAACAAATGCTTTTTCAGTGTGCTTTATGTTCCCTTCATCATAATCAAATCAGGAAAGTGATGATAAGGATGACTCCTACTTAGGAGAGTGGATTTAATTTCTCAAAACTTATGTAAGTAGTGGCTGTAGATGTCAGGCTGCAGGTATTAGTACCTATTCTGTATTTTTAATTATTTTTCATATTGTAAGTAGTGATATTACCTTTTTCTATAATTTCCAAACGTGCTCTACTTGTCTTCATTACTGTATTGAACTTTGTAACTATTATATATATATATATATATATATATATATATATTATATATATCTCCCAGGTCTTTGGCCAAGATCCTAGTAACTGGGGCACCTCCCCTCTATTCGTGTCATTTTTATTTATTTAAAAAAATATGTTTCTCAAGATTTTGTCTTTGATAAGCTTGTTATGTTACCCATTCCCAAACAGTGTTACAATAAATACATAGTGTTACTATATGTCGGCGTTTCTTTATTTTAGAACATCAAAGCAATAATACTCAAGTAACCTTGAAAGAGATGAAGTGCACATGGTAGAGACCCTCACACAGTCTCAGATATTGTCACATACATCTTGGATACTGTCTTGGCCATTCTCTCCAGGAAAAACTAAATATTCTTTGCTTGAGATATCTTTCTATATCCATACATAAAAGCTTTCCAGAGTAGAACATGTTTCATTCTCTGAGACAGTGATTTCCAACACATTTCAACTCACCTTGTAATTTAGAGGGTTCATTTCATCTCTTCTAGCCACCATTGAAACCTTTCGTTACATGGCTAAGGTTTTGAGGTCAACAATATGTCTTTAATTTGCACAACAGCATTGCTATTAATGGTGATCAATAAAGTTAACAGCAGTAAAAATGTTTTGCACTATTTTCTCAACTCTCTTCATTTAATATCTTCTTCCATTTGAGAAGTTTTTTAAACAGCCACAGCTTATAGCAGACATCTGTTTCAGTTTATCTGCAAATAATGAAAACCTCCTCCAGCCACATCCAACAAGGGGTTTTATAGTGTACTAGGGATTTTGTATTTTGACCAATTAAGTCACCTCAAATGGCTTGCTTTGCCTTCAGCAAGTGCTTCAGGTATTCCCACCAGATATTTGTAGAGATAATTCCTATAAGGAATGTCTACAGGAAAATTCCAAACTAGGTAGGTAGCAAGTGCACAGGAGGATAAAATCAACTCCAAATGCTATTGAAAAGTTCAGTGATAAGGGCTGGAGGCAACGAAATGGGATATTCTCTACTAACAAGCTAAGTCCTTCATATAAAGAGAGGATATGTACAAACCTAAAACCCTTTTTTTTTTTTTTCATCATTTCATCTCCTTCGCACAGGACTCAGAAATATGTTTTGTTTTGTTTTATTTTTTTTTATTTTTATTTTTTTTCCTGAAATAATAGTTCACTTTTCGTACTGTTAGAACTAATATGCCAGCCTTTCTCTTGGGTTGAAATTGGTCAGTGCTGCAGTTCACCAACTTTCGTGGACTCAGATTTGCAATTAAATTATGGCTGATTTTGCTCTATCTGTCTGCAAATGTGTTCCTAAGACATAATATAAGTCAGTTAAAAGCCAGTCAAATTGTATTATCTTGTGCTTACCACAGGGTAAAATGTTACCCACAATCAGATGCTTTGACTTGGTTTATGTGTGATAACTTGTGCATTATTCCAACCGAGTTAATAAAAATAAAATATTAAAGCTCCGTTTGATGGGTCTGCAAACTGCTTTAGGTACTTTTAGGTATTTAAACTCCATTTAAATAATTTCTCTACAATGCCAGCAGAGCCCTTTGCTTCTGACACTCTTAACATGCAGAAGCTGAAAGAAAAGAGTGAAAATCAGAGTCCTACACTGGAAATTTCACATTTGCTTACAGTAAGTGGAAAATCAGGTGGTTAAGAATGGAATATGAAATACTCAGCCACAAAGAGTGGGAATACAAATTAGCTTCTTTCAACTGGGATCACCAAAAACCCTTGTGTTTCTTAAACCTACACTTGTATAGAAGAGTGGTGGAGGTGTTGTGAGATGTCTGATTTTTTCTCAGGAACCTCAGGCTGAAAGTTTATCTTTCAAAAAATAGTCCTTTATTGCTCTCTCTCAAAAAATGAGACTGGCCATTCCTGCTTTTTTTTTTTTTTTCAAGGCACCTTGGCACAATCTCTCAAGGCACAGTGTGGTAAGATAGTGGGAGATGTAGAATCAGCAGCTATTCTTAGCAATGTTTCTAGCAAAAGAAAATATTGTTACTTAGAATAGCCACAGCCTTCCCAGGTGAATGTTCCCACCACAAAAACATGCATCCTGGTGGTGAAACTACTCCTGAAAAAGGGAGAGGTGTAGGCTTAAAATCCCTCAGGTGAATGAAGTTGTTTAACTTAGCAGTGTATACTTTCAGCAGGTCCTCCAGTCCTCTACAAATACTGCAGTGTTAATACATACAACAGAATATCCTCTGGCTAATGTGGATTTTGTAATTAGGCAGGGGCTTTATACTTGTAAGGTTTAAAACAAGGTACCACAAAATCTGTGGGTAGGTAAGATACAGGCACCTTGAGGTCAGTAATTGGACACTGAGATGGTGGACCACAAAGCTCGCCATGCTTTGCATAATTCTCTGTTCTACTTTCCACCAAATAGTGACCTATTTAAATAATGAGAAAAGAACATTAGTGTTGCACACTATTTAAAGCATTAATCATAAAAGATATCACAAAGACCTTTCATGAATATATAAGAGTCACCACCCAGCACTACCCACTTCATAACTGGTTTATAAGCATCTTGTTCCAGAAACACAAGCAACTCTTCCTGTTTTAAATGTCAATCAAGCAATGTTAACATATGGTCTTTCATAGTTAGATAAAACTTCCAACATTATCATGGACACTAGAAATCATTGTTTTGGAGATAATTCCCCTTCGGTTTTCATACTCAATTTGAATCTCTTCTGCAGCATATTCATCTATCCCAGTTTCTGGCATTAGTTTGATTACATGAATAGCAATCATATAGAACTGTACCAGTTTTTCAGCATGACTAATTTTCTGAAGCAGGCAGAGAGAGACAGCCACACCAACAACACACCCACCATCATTTTGCATAATGTGTACCTTTATACTTGCCAATCTGTTCATATATAAGGATATTTTTTTTTCTGCTGTTGTAACCAAGAGCTTTAAAAAGAGAAAATTTAAAGAGATAACATAAGAAGTCTGGCAGTAAGAAAAAGCTGGACAAAATTTAATTCAGCAAACGTGGAGGGCCCAAACTGCAACTTTTCAGAGCTATTGAAATATTAACCAGAAAGGGTGTAGACACTGCATGTTCACACAGTTGTGCATTTCATGACTACGTCCATTTTAAGATACACCAACCCATGTACCATGGGTAAACTAGATAGGATAAACTTGAAATAGGATAGACTGGAATTTTCACAGGTAATTTTTACAATATATCCCACTCCATGAATATGTTAAGAATTTTTTGGTACGCTGAATTAGCACCTGGACTTTGTTAAGCTCATCAGAACACATTTTCTGCCCTGTTTTTGCAATTCAGCACCAAGCTGTAGGAATTATATTCACCAGTTATACACATCCTCCTCTGGAGCAAAAGCTGTGCTGGAACCCGGGAAGATCCACAGCACAGAAGAGTTGCTCTGTACAACATGCTAAGGAGGAGGCTGGCATCTGATGATTCCAGGTACTTACGATCCCTAAAGGACAGTGCTTCTGTGGGACTGCAAAGAGCAGTCAGAGAGTCACAAATGGTTTCTGAATATCTCAGAACTTCTTTGAACTTTCCTCTTTAGCTTCAACTATTTTTATTTCCTCAATAAAGGACAGGATCAGAGGGAACCTGGTTAGTGATGTAATTAAGTGTATATGCAGTTCAGCCATGTTTAATTTGGGCAGCATTTACTCCACTTCTCATTGCTTGTCCTGGAGTACCAGGAAGACAAATTTACCCACTCCTCTTATTTACCATATTTCCATTGTACCCTTTGCTTCACAGTCAGCAAATTAAATTACAGAATAACAAAATCTTTTTGAATTTTCTCAAGCTGAGAAATTCAGCCAGCAAGCCAGCATTGCTGTATGTACATAAGAAATCAGTGATGAAAGAGTAAATTTTATATTTATACGGACATATATACACTGCTGTCATCTAATACCTACCAGAGTTTTCTGCTTGCCATCTGATTCCTAGAGAGGAGGGAGCAAACTGTGCTTAACATGCTAGTGGGAGTCATTATAATTCAGACCCAAGGCAGATCCACTTTCAGGAGTACACTGCTGCCACAAATCTGTGCTTCAGCCAGGTGAGGTCAGCTACCATTTATTGCCTGGTCTGCACTGATGGCAACTGAGGTTACCTTTCTGGATATGCAGATAGCACGCTACTTGAAAAATGTCAGAGACTTATTGTTTGAAAGTTAGAACAGGAAACTTGCTGAGAGGGGTGACTGAGGTCTCTCTTTTTAAGTGCCTATTCCCTTCTGAGCTTTTATGCTGAACAGAGATAACCATCTGTGCTCAATTGCTACTTATGGTTTTGTAACATCAGCATCTGCTGATAAAGAAAATATGGGAGTCTGTGCCCACAATAACTGAAGCCTCATTTACCACATCAAAAGTCACTTACTAATTGTTCAGTTTTATTTTCGTTGGAGTACAGGTGTTGTCACTCCTTCTGACATCTGAAATTATTTAGAGTAAGATTCACCCATACAATTTTGTAATTGTTAGCTTTTTTAGAAAAATGAATTTTTATACATGGATAAAAATTAAAAAAATTGTTCTGCATGTTTCTCAAATAAATTAAAAGAAAAATATGCTTTCTAAGGGCTGTTTTTCTGTGTAACCACATGCTCTCAATCTAAAATGATAGTTTTTAGACTGAGAGATGGAAGTGAAATCTACTCAAAGATCATAGAACATACGTCTCTATTATGCCAGCTGTAAAATATTAGCCCAGAATGTCTGCGTGTCTGCTACCGACAATTCTTGACAAATTTTCATGTTGCAGCACGTGAGATATTAAGTCATAAAAAGTTAGTCTCACTCACAATTGGCACAAAGCCACAAACCTGCACCAAGCACAGTGTGCACCCATACCTTTTTCATATGACATATCAATTTGATATGGAATGTTGTATCTCAGATTGTCAAAATCCCTGTTAGGTTTGAAGACAGCAGCATGAAAACTGATTTAACAGAGGATGCTGGTATATATTGTTAGTTCCGGAAATGGGAGCTTCTGTATCTCATATCAAGGGAACTTCTGTGCCACTGGAACTGCAATCAGAGCACCTGCATGGCTGTGGAGAGTCAGGGTGAGTCCTGTGGGCTTGCTAGCTGTGGCTCATATCTAGCCATGACAGACCAGAAACGGTTACATGAAGAGCAATTCAGTTGTTTCTGTATTGTGCTTTCGGGAGCCACAGTAATTGAAAGGCTACGTGAAAAGACCTAAATTGGCTTCCATAAACCAGTTTAGATTTTAATTTCATGTATCTTATTAATCTGTATCTACCTCCAATATAATCACAGTGTTTTGGTATAACCAAATATTTACACTAGACAAAATAAGAGAGAAATGCCAATCAACTCACCTTGAAAAAACAGGAATAAACCTCCTTAATTATATGTCAGTCACTAAGGTACAGAGTCAGGTCAGAGTCTTAGCTAAATTTAATTTTGTTTGATATATGTATAACACTACAATGAATGAAANATTTCCCAAATACCTGAAGATGAGAAGAACTAGACCTAATAACAATGAAGAAAAAAATAAATGGCAGGTGAAAATCTTTGTAAGGCATCAGGAAAGGAAGCAACTTGTTCCTATCCCCAGGAAATTCATGCAGTG
>VXAA01002099.1:112109-168611 GCA_013399115.1 Anseranas semipalmata
TATATATGATGGCATGAATAGAGCCATGTGGCACCCACTGATGATATAGAGTATTTAAGTAAATAATTTAGACAGAGCTAAAAATGCAACTGTATGGGCATTTTGAGATTTCTGTCCAAAAACAAGAGTTCAAAGAGAAGATCTGAAGTGAAAGAGCTGAAAAGATTAGGTAGTTGTAGCAGACTTTTCACCTCCAGATCTCTGTTTCAAATTACAACAAAAAAGTTATTACAATCTGAAGACTGAAATAAATTTACTTTTCTTAGTCTGCTCATTCCAACAGAACATTTGTCCACATCACACATTATTCTGAACACACAGGATCAAACTGGCTTTGTTCCTGGACTGCCTTTTTATTGCAAGAAAATGTTTCCTCTAGGACAGGATGTATTTTACCTCTATGAATAGAACTCTTCATTTGAGAGTTATCATTAAATATGATTTCACCAAAAAATGGAAACAGAGGAAGAGACTGGAGGGTTGCAATGAAAGTTCAAAAAGAATAGGACTCCGTGTAGTTCAATTTAACTCAAGATAAAGATAAGACTTATAGACATGGATCTAAATGGTTTCAGGATCATCTATACAAATGGTAGAATTTGGATAGCTAACAATGAGGACAAAGAAGATCATAGAAACCTTGAGGAAATTTTCTACTTTCAAAAATGCCACAGAAAAAGGAGCTGTCCATGCAATGATATATACAGAAGTGCAGAAGTAGTTAGAAACATCATTATAGTGGTTTCTCAGTATCCACAGCTTGGTTTTGGCTGGAAGTTGGCAGCATTTTGACTTGATACAACTCTTCCCCTCCCCCCCCCAGTTTAAGGTAAATAAAAAGCCTAAAAAACAAACAAACAAACTAACTAACTAACTAAAAATATGGCATTGCTGCTTGTATATGGACAGTCAGTCAGGAAAAATGTACTTTACTGAAATTTCACTTATTAAAGCAACAGGTGGAAACCATGTGCAAGCTTTAACGATTTTTTTTTTTTATTCTCATTTTGAACCCACATTTTCTACCAGAAGTTTCGTGTTGTAAGTTCATGCATCATCTTAATTGCCAAAGAGGTTTGGTGTTCTGAAAAGATGACTGTGTCCAGCACAGAAGTTAAGTATCTTGCTGTAGTGTAAAGTAGTGGTGTTAACACATTTAAATTACAGTAAATGAAGACATAAACAATGAAATCTGGAAGAAATGAATGTGAAAGGGTAGTCCTGTCACACAAATAGGAATTTGAATAGGAGTTAATCAAACAAAATGGTAGGAGGTTCAGACACTTCCCAAAGACACCAGAAGGTCATTGAAGAAAAATAGAAGATCTGTCTGCCATATACAGGACCAAAATACATAGCATATTCAAAATGTAGCACAAGAATCTTTTTATATATGTTTATTTGCAAGATCACCACAATAAGTCGTTCCCCCCTACACACTCTGTTACATCGTGAATTGTCCCTAGATTGTCTGCTCTACAATTACCTTAAAGGAGGCTATAGTGAGGTGGGGATCGGTCTCTTCTCCCAAGGAACAAGTGATAAGACAAGAGGAAATGTCCTTAAGTTGTGCCAGGGGAGGTTTAGGTTGGGTATTAGGAAAAAATTTCTTCACTGAAAGGGTTGTGAAATTTTGGAACAGGGTGCCCAGGAAAGTAGTTGAGTCACCATCCCTGGAGGTCTTCAAAAGACGTGTAGATGTAGAGCTTAGTGACATGGTTTAATGGTGGACTTGGCAGTGCTAGGTTAAAGATTGTACTAGATGATCTTAGAGATCTTTTCTAACCTAAATGATTATATGATTCTATGATCATATATCTTTGACAAATACTTTCACAGTACATTTGTTTGCTGGCTACACCAAATGATCTTATCTCCTGTGTTAAACAAGTACTTTCAAGTATCTTAAACTGGGCCTGTGTTGAAGGCATGATAGTTTTTAAATTTCAGGATATACATATTCTTATACCAGCACTGGACTTTCCTTCTTCATCAGTTCTAATTCTCTACACAAAGGGCAACTGCAGAGCTTTATTCTGAAACTGACCTTGCACACTTCTCCCCACTATGCCTTCCCTCTGAAGTGCAAATACAACTCTTGCTCCATCATGTGTAGCTGAGACTGCAATGAGTACAGCTGAGAGCAACCATAAACAGAACATGTATAGGTAAGTTCAAACGTTTTGCTTTTATTTGTAAAGCAGAGACAACTTAATAATGTTGACTGACTTGCCAAGAACCAATTGTCAAGCTTCTGTCTGACAAGATCTTCAGCTACAACCTAAGACTAATAAGAGTATATCCCTTCCTCTAAAGGAATTCAAGACACTTACAAGAATATGCTATCTTCATCAAACCAGGGAACAGCAAGAATTAGAAACACTTATGTAGTTGCAGGAATGTCACAAGATCAGCCAGTTATCCAAAGGATCCCAGTGCTGCAGCTGCACAGCTCAGACACATTTAAAGGACTTGCAACCCCCCCCCCTCCCCCCCACAAACACATATAATCATAGAAAGGTATGTTGAGGAAATAAATAAAAGAGAAATTATTTTTCTCTTAGGATGGAGAAGAGATTCAAACATATACTGAGAATGCTTCAAAATCAAAGAAAAAAAGACATCATAAGAAGTGTGATTTACATATATCCTGAGATTAAGATTTCTTGACACAGGTGAGGGGAAAGGCTGGAAAAATGAGTCCAATGCAGGAAAAAAAAAAAAAAATCAAACAAGTTGATCTGGGTATTTGCTGTGATCAGCTCCACAGTCTGTGAGGAAGAAGTTTTGAGATATAAGGGGCCTGTGGAATTGTCAAATCTGGGCACAGGCCCAAGCATCCAAATGAATTTGTGTCAGCATGTGGATTTGTACACTAGGCTGAAGATTTGTTCTATTTCAAAATACATTTTCTAGGATATTTTAGATATCTGAAAAGTGTTGAAAGAGGGTGTGGCAGATAGTTCTGTATCATTTACCATAACCGAGAGTCTAAATCCCACCTCAGTTTGAGTTTATGTGCTATTTTAAATTGTCCAGCTGTCCCTCGAAAGGTTAAGACCGTTGTTTTACTCCTTCCTTACCATGTAGGTCATTGATAGTTAGCTTAAATGGCTCCTGTAAAATACTAACAATACAATAACAAATGTCTCCTGTGATTCCCAGCACTAGGAACAGTGTCTTCTACGTATTGCACATTCCTTGAGGTGCTCTATATGAGGTTTACTGGTAGGGCTAGCATTAAGTAACATGTCTTACAGCTGTTCATAGGGCATATACATCCTCATGGAGAAAAAAATAAATAAATAAAGTGCAATTGTACAATGGAATGACACAACTAGTCCCAACCTTCACCAGAACAGCTTCTGAAAGATTTGTTTATGGATTAGCAGGCTTATAGGAACTTCCTTTATGCATTAGAAATCACAAAATACTATATCAAAAGTTAGCAGCTATCTTTAGCCACCGAAAGAAATCTCAAAATACAGTCTGTGGTTGTTCTCAGATAAAATTTTCTTTTCTCTCAGGAAACTGGAAGAAATTAAATATGTTGAATGGATGCTGTGGATTGTTGAGTATTTAAACTTTGGATCTTAATTTCTAAGAATGTGAACTGTGATCACTATTTCAGACCAATAGAAATGTTGCTTTACTTACAACTTCTTACATTTTATGTGAAATTTCTACAACCAGACTCTGTTAAGAACTGTTAACAGTCAGACCAGTTAGCTATGTACTGTGTACTGTTGTCATGTAAATTTTGTAAGTAAAATTACCATGTAGTAATACTTTCCTTCATAGTGATGCCAAAAGCTCCTGCTTATTGTGTGTGTGTGTGTTTTTTTTCTTTATAAATACATGTGTAGAAGAGTTTGGTTTTGTTCCTAGAAATAGGACTCTGAGTCCTGACTGAAAAAAAGTGAATAATTTATTATAAATTATAGTTATCATAGTAACTTTAAATAATAGTCATAATAACTGTCTTTGTCCGTATAGTTATGTGGTAATTAATCTTAATTTAATTTATTCACTAAATTGTAAGAAACTATTTCTCAAATAATTTTTATAATCCTTGGCTGTTCACAAACTGATCAGCTCAAATATTTGGCACTTGATTTTGCATAATAATTCATTTACACCATGAATTATTGGTCATATTACTAAATTTGTATTTGTAATTTTGTAAATAGGAAATTGCTGAATAACAAAATTAGCATAATCATTTGTATTTAGAGTACTTAAACTTGGGACTTAACTAAAACTTGTACATCAATAACTACTAATGAGTGACAAGACTAAAATTTATGGACAAAAGAGGATTCCTTACAACTCCTTATGAATAAAGCTGTATGTTTTTGCCAAAAGTAACTTAAATGGGAGAATTTGAAATTAAGCTTGTCTTTGAACTTATTACTGCAACTAGAGGAGGAAAGACAACTTTGAGATTGTTGGGGTTTCTCTTCTGGAAAAAAAAAAAAAAAAAAAAGAAGTGGAAACCATTAGTTCCAACTTCACTGTAATTTTCTTTGCAAGTGTTTAATTTTTGTTTGATGAAAAGACCAAACAGTAATAAAGGTGTTTTGCCAAAGTGGTACATTTTGTTCTAAAAGTTTAATTAAAATTATTTTAGCCATCAGTAGTAGTACAAATATGTCTAAGATGAAAGAATGTGTGCAGTTACTATATTGCTGTAGTAAGATCTTACTACTATAGGTAATAAAAGATGAATATTTTAGACATTTGATCAGAAAGGTTTACATTGGGGGTGATCGAATAGCTTAACTCAAAGTGAAACAGCTTCAAATACCTTTCAGCATAGGCAGATCTGAGAATTAAGCATGTGCTTACAAGATATATTAAGCAGGTCCTGAGCTTTTTATATGGTACTTGCCCTAGTTTTCCCCATCTTTTTAATTTCCTCAGAAGTACGGCATGCCCACAAAATGTTGTTGTTAAACATTGATACATATCATCAGCAACCACAATATACAATATACTTGCAAATGAAAATCATGAAAGTAAAATTGTACTTCTCTATATAATTTGCCTTGGGACATGCTTACAGGATTCTGGAGTTCAGACTTTATCAGAAAACATGTCAGTGAAGTTGAGAAACAAGCATTAGTAACAGCAGCATTTTCAAGTATTGCTATATCACCTCTGCTGATTTCACCAATAGACCCATATAAAGAACTGTATATACGCACTGAGCGTATAGGTGTGTGGACACTACGATACTACGTGCCACAATATCTAATAGTTTGACAGACATATAAAAGAGTGAGATCATAAATATCCAGATCCCGAACTATGCTATATGCACAGGGAAAGCACACTGACATGTGAGTGTTCTATAAGTGAAAACTTAGGGCTCCAAGGCTGTCACAGCACCAAAAAGATGATTGATGGAGGGCCTGTGGAGATCAAAAGGCACCGGATCCCTTTAGGGAGCTTGCAACTCTCAGCTACCATGGCTCTGCAATCAGCCTGAGTTAGGTGTATATACAGGAAATAGGAATATGAAAGTGTTTGAATACAGGTACCTTAGAAAATTCTGAACTATTAAACTGTAACAACTACTGTTTTCCTCCGACTTTATTTGTAATACATTTCCTAGTAATTAATAATGTTTTTAAAAAAACAAGTTATAGCTACTCATATATTATATTTTTATAGGAAAATCACACATAAAGCAGATTGGAGTTAAAGCTCTTAATGTGCTTATTCACACATTAACATTACAATTCTGTAATGTAACCTGGTAATCGTTGAATCTTGACTTTTTTTTTCAGTCTAAAATCCGCTTGAAATCAACAGAAAGTAAAAGCAAATGATACATAAAAAGTACAATACTGCAGTGTAGAGTGTAAATGAATCCCAGACTCACTCCTGTCTGCAGTAGACTCTTGAGCTTACAGTAAATGCCAACAACTCCAAGGTTAAATATTACTTTGATAGGGGGTGGTATGCTCCACTCTACTCCTCTCCTTTCAAGACACTGATTTTACATCAATTTTGCTTGTCCATATAATTCACCAGCACATTGGACAGCTTCTTGGCTTCCATCTAGCAAATAGATATAAAGACCAAAACAAAAATATCAGTCCCTCTAGTGATTCCTTGAGTGTTAAAAGGAAGACATGGTGACCAAACTAGAACAGAACTGCAACTTCTTCCTCAAAATCCCACAGCAGACAATGTATTTACAACCTTTCAGCTGTGAAAGATCACTGTGAAGACTGTGAAAATATATTTGCCTCTGCCAGTGATCTTTGTTAAATAATTGGTCTTATTTTGTCCATTTGTTGGAGAGGGAACTCTCTTTGGCTTTCTACAACACCAGAGAAAGCCATGATCATCGTGCAACTGCTATGATCATTGCGCAACAAATTTTTTTTCATCTTTTTTTTTTTTTTTGTCTGTCTGGAACAGTGAATAATTTAATATTTGTATGACAGTTATAAATAAAGGTGAGAGATGGCCACCACAGAATGTTGAAGAGGTTGTAATGTGGACTTGTGAATGGGGATTTCACTCCTAGACTGGGTATAGTAAGTACTTGGAAATGTACCAGTAAAGATGTTTAGTCTGTGTCTGCTTTGGATACCAGGTTTAGTTCAACAGAAATGTTCTGAAACAGCTTTATGATCAGATGAAACAGAAAGGAGAACACATAATTAGTGGAACAAACATATAATTTATGGAACAGAGAGAGAGAGAGTATATCAGAAATCAGCATATACAAATGATGTATCAGGGAGTGATGAAGTTTACAAAGTTTTGCCAAATGTGGCAGCAGGTAAAGTTAATTACTTTTAAATAGTCAGCACATCTATATGCTGGGAAAAAAAAAAAAGAGTAATCTTACACACCTGAGGTTTTAGGTAGTACTTCTCAATAACAGACTCAACCTATGTTAATCTCATTTTGTTAGTTAAATGCCTCAGGCTTTCACTTAGTCTAAAATTCCAATTAATCTAAAATACCACAAGATAGCATCAGGGTGGGAAAAGCTTGGCAAGGATCTAGTTTAACATGATACGAGCTGCACACAGTAATGAGTCAGTGGCAAACTTACCAGCTAGATAAAACATGTAAGACTGACAGGCAGACAAATGGAAAATGAGTTGTGGATCTCCTCCTTAGTACATTATTACAAATTGCTGATTTAGCTCAGAAAATAGCCAAAACACTTTGCAAATCAGAGGAAGACAGTAACTTGCATGAAAATCTTTTAGCCATAGAGATGATGAAAAAGAAATGTGATGGTTGTTAATGCAGATACTGGGTATAGTGTAATTATTGGAAGGAAAATAAAGATAGAAAAAGATTCAAAACAGTTGCCTAAAGAAAAATCTAAGACAGGAGTGGAAGTCACTGGAGCATAGGCTCCGTGATGAAAGAATAAATGAAAATGAATGTGAGAAAAGAGGAATAGAGAAGAAAGAAATTTTGCAGAACAACATTAATATACCAGTAAAAAGAATACATTAGGTTATACTGAAACAAACATATAAAACCTGTATAAAACATAATAAGAATATATTGAAGTTAAAACTTCAATATAATCACCTCTCTCACAGCCCACTCTCTTGAAACTGTTCTACTTTGTTTGAGTTGATAGTTGTGGACCATAGAAACACCTGTGTATTCACAGATTTATAAACTTCCTCTATGGATTGGAACCTATGGGTGTCTTTTCCTCTTTCCTCCCTGCCCATCCTCTCCAAATGTGTGCCCCTCCCTGCACTTCATAGGTGATGTGGAGGCTGGTGTTTGTGGTGGGACTGAGCAGGCCTCTTCAGAAGGAAGGCTAACACAGGGTCAAGAAGGCCAAGCCCAGCAGCTCATGGTCGTGGGCATCTGCAGCCAAAGACAGACAGAAAAGCCTCCTTCTGTGTTTCCAGTTTGATCAGAATAATCAGTGGCTCCTGAAATGGAATGGCTTTCCCTAGTTGTCAATCCTACTTTCATCTCCACAGTCCTTGCCATCTGGACTCACTAGAGACCTCTATTATGGGTCACTGTCCCTTTTTGCAATTTTATATTGCTCCTAGGTACATTTCTGGTGGAGGTGCACCACCTCCTCTTACTTGTGGACTTGCTTATGTTGGCTTCAAAACAACCGTTGCAGTTGAAACTGCTTCAGCATTTTCAGGTAACATAACAGGATGCTTTCTAAGTAACAATTCCTATTTGTGTATAGGAATGTCCTGTGTTTCAAGATCCTATTTGGTGTGCAGGGAAGGTGGTAGGTTGCAAGGAAGGCCAGAAGATCTCCATACAGTCAGTTTGTGGAGTCAAAGACAAAAAGCACAATATTCTCTGAAGAGCTGTAAAAGGACACAGAATAGCATGTCTGTAGCCATCCTCACTCTGAAATCAACAGCCAATATTTTCCACTGCATAATAGCATGCACAGCCTAGAAGTACTCCATTACAGATGTTGTCAAAGCAGGACTTCCAGTAAAAGAGCTTTGGATAAAATGTCCCACAAGTAACCTGGAAGTCTATCTAAACCTTTGAAGAATGATGGGATCTTGAGGTTAGCTGCAGTGACATGTTTAATTCTACAATAATCTGCACTTGAGATGTCAGCAAAAGCTGTTTGACAAGTAATGATAAGCAAGTGAAGGACAGAGGCAGAATCATCCTTTCTGGGTCTTTGTAACCAGTTGAATGGTGATTAAAGACTGTTACAGTGCTTAAAGTGCCTTTATAAAAAAGACGAGATTTGTGAAAGTGACTGCACCATCCACTAATGCCCATCCTAACTGAGAAGTGATCTGGTCTAGTGTGTAACTGGAAATGTTTTGAACTGTGAGAAATATACAAGAGGATTTGGGAGATTTTTTTTTTACCAATGTAATGCCAGATAAATAGCATTTCTTCTCACTGTAGCTGTTCCCAATAATGGAAAGAATTTTTAGTTCAAGCATTTACAGCACTGCTTTGGAGCCTTATCATCTGTTTCCTGTGGGAATAATGGGGTTGCTAGGCCCAGTTTTCCTTGGCAGCTATGGCTGCAGGAAAGGTGCACCACAACTATGTCTATTGGTCTTGGTTGGAGGGAAGTAGAGCAGTTACATTATTGTTGCTGTGCAGCAGCATTGCCTGGCTGGAGCTGAGCTATCAGGGAATAAATCTTGGAAAGATGCCAGTTAAAGGGCCTTTTCCTCCTGCTGACTGCAGATAGCACTAACATGGAGAAGCAGGGCAGGACAACTGAAAGAGCAGCAGGTCGGCAAAAGGTACCGACAGACATGCAGCCTTATCATCACTGTAAGATGCTCACCAGGGATCCCTTTGGGTCACAGAGCCTAGGATTGAGTGGAAGCTGTGGCCAGGGACTGAAGGGTGGCCTATCAAGAATCTTATCAATCTCAACCTCAGAAAGTTATACTGGAAAAAGAGTCCTAATTTTCATCTCTTTCTGCTAGGATTCACATGTTACAATGGGCACAAATTTACATGATATCAACAGATATTAAAGTGATATAGGTAGAATGTCCAGATCATGGTATTCTCCTGGCAAAAACATTGATTCAGTTTGGCATACTGTGAACAAACATGATAAACTGGATAGCTTTTAGTTTTCATACAGGTAACTTTCATTTTAAACTCAAGTTTGCCCAGGTCCTGTGAGTGGTATGCCACTCAGCAACCTCCTGATCCAATTGGTGGGAAATTTTTCAAACAGCAAAATACTATTTTCTATATTTCTATATTTTCTATACTATTACATCCACATCACCTCCAGCACCACTGCAAAGAATAAAATTTTAACAATACTGTTGTTTTGTCTGGAATAAAATTTATTTTTTCAACTCCAGGCAGTTGAATAGTACTCAGCACAAGGTTCCAAATATTGGACAGTGCCACACCCTTGGGGACCTAGCTCACCTTTCATCGTGGTTTTGGCCATCTTAGCTGACAATGTAGTTCTGGATTAATTTAAGTAATTTATTTTGCAAAATTTTTCATTGGACATGTTTCACTTCACCAGCTGCAATAAAATCACCCTTTATTTTTTCTTCTGTGTACTATACCACAGGAATGCTCTCCTGCTTAGCTAAACAGTTGTATTTGCATAACTGAAATTTGCAAATGAGGCTTCTTGAGGTTTTAATAATAGGAACACGATCAAGAAGTAAATACCATCACATTTTTTAGGTAAAGCCATATTTTGAGTGATAATTTCAGATGGAACAATTTTTTTCTAATAACTTTCACTTAGGTTAAAGTCATTTTTTTAAAAAAATATTTCTTATTTACTTATAATTCATGATGCATATAAAAATGATATGAAGCTCTATCACATTTTCTATGATAAGTATACTATCTGAAATGCTCCACTGATCTACGCTGATCCTCTACTCTTTGTAAATTAAATGCAAATTTAAAATTCCTTTTATCACATCCCAGAGAGGCAATTTGAACTGCTATTACATTGATTGTCTAAGCCTGGAAATCTGGCTTTTAGACAAAAGTCTTTTATTTATTTTCACTGAAATGGAAAACAAGAATTATTTAAGAATTCAAGAATTATTTAAGGCTTTTATATCATCTTTACTTTGTGAATAATGTACTGATAATGAAAAACAAGTTTAGATTTTAAATTATAATGAAAGTTAATGAGTCAAGAAACATAAAGTAATTAGTACAATCTTTCAAAGGTTGTAAAGAAGCACTGCTGTCAGCTGGATTTTGTTTGTTAGAACTTGGTTACTTCCATAATGCTTTATTTTAACTGCATAAGCAAAATGCAACATTTCTTTTTAGACAAGGCAAGTCCTGAAGTACTAATCTACCTGCAGTGTAAGCAAAGGAAATTTTTCATTTTCCGTGGTATGAAGAAGATGCATCAGACAGTATGAAAAGCTGGTTAGATTAGGAGTAAAGGAAGATGAGTCATGGCAAGAGAGGATGTCTTCTGTGTTTACATTCTTGCCTCACAGTGACTTGGCTGAGGAACAAGGGCATGTCAGACTGGGAAAGGGAAATGTATCATGTTCAGTTGTGTTGTATGCATTTTTTTCAGTGGCAGCAACCACTGGGAGCTTCCTTTTCTGGGGAACCTCCTAAGCAACCACATTGCGCTGGTCCTGCAAATGGCCCCTGCTGCCAGGAGCAATGGGTGGCCACAGCATGGTGGTTCTGGACCGGTTGAAATCAAACTGAAGAACTATCTGAAAAGAAGCCCGTGTAGCCACTTTTTGCTGCCTATACAGACACCATGGATGATTAAGGATGGAGGTCACAATTCAGGACTGTCCTTTATTCTATGAAATCCCCAAATGATAATGTCATGTTAGAGACACCGCACACCTAGGCATCTGTTTGAGTTTGCTGCACAGATAGGGATGAAGTTCAGGCAATAGCCACATCAAATCTGTAAGAATAAGATGTGGCAGTGTAACCTTCTGATACCCTTCTTAGACTCAGGCTGATATTATCACCCCTGTGCCTTTATAATCAGGTTTCTAGATGTCAGAGAAAAAGGCTGGAGTTTTAAGAAAAATAATTAAATCTGAGAATTCTGATTAACTTCTCTGTTCCACAGGAGTTTCTAAATGAGACTATCTCTAAATTTAAGGCTAGCTCAGTCTTCTGCTTCACGTTCACTTGGAGAAAGCTCCTAGTTTCTGTTGTGTTCTGGAGCAGACTAATGGCCTTTCTAGGTTTCCACTGGAGATAGGATTTGCAGACAAAGCTAGACCTCCTCCCACAATGGTAAAAAGTAAAGTTTTTGTCCTAAAATCACTAATACAAGGTTGAAATACTAGTATGGCTTGCAAACAAATGGCAAGTCCTGGGGGTTTCAAAATGTATTTTTAGAAGAAACATATGTTAATCAAGATATGCTCTATAAAGCTGAAACAGCATGATTCACAAGGGAACTTCATTAGTCCCAGTCCTGAGTTGTGTTACAACTCCTGAGAGATCCAGTAAACAAGGTGATCTTTTTTTTTTTTTTTTTTTTTTAATTTTTTTTTGTGGGTGTTATTTTTTTTGGGTTCCCGGGTTTTTTTTTTTTTTTTTTTTTTTTTTAGTTTTGTTCCTTTCTCTTTCCATTACTACTTTGCTGTCACACAGAAGATAGATTACCATCTCAGAAAAGAACAGCAGTACTCTCCCCTCCACTTTCAATGGACAGACAGATCATTAATGCTATATAGCAGACTGAATATGTCCTGTCTTCTGCAAACTAGACAGGCAACTCATCATCTACAGGTGACTAGACAGGTACGGTCACAAAATACAGCTGAACGACAAACCCGGAGGATTTAATAGAATAAAATTAGGTGTTAGTTTGTAGGTAATTTGGAGTATCATGCCTCGAACTCAAGAAAATAATGTCTTCCATCTCTGAACAATGATAAATAACTAAAAAAAAAAAGTGTAAAAGTAGAATATTAAGATTCATTTTGTTCAGACTCTATTTCAAAAAGATGTATGATAATTTAGTAATACAACAGATATTGTATTCCAGTTTACCTGTGATAAGTTCTGACTGATATTTTTAAATATAATTTTTGCATTTTTTTGTTCTATTAAGAGGGTATTTTTAGAAAATGAAAACATAATAGAAGGGAACAATAGACAGAAAAATGTTAGCATTGTGCCAGGCTCTGTACAGTCTGTGAGTTTGGTCTTGAACAGAGAAGCCAAGGGGCAAAAAGGGTTGCTGTCAACTTGCAGGCTGCATTTAAATCCTTGATCAGCCTCTGTGACAGGAACAAATTCTGAGACACCAAAGCAAATTCACTCCTGGCAAAGTTTCAGAGAACAGCCTCAGGGCACCAGCGATGATTCACTCCTGCACCTGAACCGTGAATAAGGACATATGAAAGCTATTACAGAACAGCTAGGAGCAGGGCGCAGTCACCATGTTTTCACTGTCAGGGCTGGGACCAAACTGACTGGCTGTCCCTTCTCCATTTACCCTGCAGAGCTCACTAAGCCCAAGCTGAAGCACATTTACAGCTCCTGGCACTCTCAAGCACACCCCTGCACTGCAGCAGAGAGGGTTTGATCCGAAAGCGCTTACCATGGAGGGAGGCAGGTGTAGCTGGGCCCCGCTGGCTCGCTGGGCTTCAGGCCAGGAGCACCCAGCTCAGGAATGCGAGTGCTGAAGCCTGTGCGGCCTCTGGCAGCAAGAAATTATCATGTACCCATGGACATTAGTCTCATTAATCCAATTCTCTTTAGCACAAACTGAAGAATTCCTCTGTTCTCAGAGAGTAAGGTGGCTTTTCTGTGCATGTATTAGGGAATTAGCAAGGCCTTCCCCTTTAGAATGATTATTAAGACCTACCCAAAGTATTTTAAGTTTCCACATGGCTGCCTGTTCAATCTATGTGGGCATTTTTCCATGAAAATAGTCTGCAACTGGAATCCAAACTGAAATCTGTTTGCTAACGCTAGGCACTTTCTTCTGTGGTTATTCTCCAGATGCTGTGTGTACTGTATCTTTCAATCTAAATCCAGTTTAGATTATAATTTGTATTTATTTTATTTATTTTTGAAGAGGTGGACAACCAAAGTACTTCTGTGTGTGTTTATTTTTATTTTTTTCAAACAAAATAGTGCAGAATAAAAGTTTTCTTCGTTTTGCTTACTGAGTGTAGAAAATGATAGTTTGCACCTTCCATTGCTGTTCACTTGAGAATTATGTTACAGCATTATACAAATACTTTATTGTTCAGTTACTCCAAACAATTTCTCATCAGCATCAATATTGACTCATATTCCATTTCATCAGTCTGTGAAATGTCTTGTTCCCACTAGTTTTCATCTTTTATTCTGCTGTCAGCTCCTCAGTGCCATTTCTTAGTAGTGTGGACTTCAAAGGGAGTATTTCTGCAGTAACTATTAAAAATAAATATTATGTGTTCAACCCACTATTAAATGGACCCTGCAAAAGTAACATGCTGTGAATATAATAAATTTTCTCTACCCTTTACCTTGGTTATTTATTTTATTTGGAGATATTTTTTTGACACAACACATTACTAATAAAATAGCTATTGAGAATATTTTTTATTAAATGTTCCCATTCAAAATCATTTCAGGTTATATTGTTAATGAAAGAAAATGACAGAAACATTTCATTTACTAAGATTATAGGACAAAGAAAGGATGTTTTCTACTTCATATTGCATTGAAACTCGAAAAAGAACTTGGATGGGAAACCATAAAACTTGGTGAAATGCAACCCCATAACAATGTGTTAGAGCTTTCTGGTTTGGAAAACCTTTCCCAAGAATCTGGGGGAATAGAAGAGCTATAGTTCGTAATAAGAAAATATCTTAAAAAACAAATACTTCACAAAATGAAATTAATAAACACTTGCTAGTCCACTGAGTATAATTTCCAAACACTCAGGTATATAGAGGTCAAAATAATTGTAAAACAGGGCAGAATTCAGCTTTTTTCTATTTCTTGTGGTTGAATTTTATACGGTTCTAGCAGTACTATTTTCCTTGCTACTTCTGTGCGTTTGAAAATTTTTATGGAAGATTTTGGATTACAATACTGTTGAAAACAAGTTAGCTCCGTGAGTTGCAGATAACAGAAACTGCTGCTCTGTTTACATGTACATTGAAATAAAGGATGGAGTTTCCTGCTTTAGATTACGTAAAATCCAGTCATTGTTAATCAAAGGAAACTTCTTTCCCTGGTATCTCAGATGAGATCTGATCAAAATGTTTCATAGAGCCATTAAGGTTGGACACAGTTTTTGTGACCGTCCTTTTTGGCAGATTTCCTCAGGACTTGCTGGGAATGTTAGTCTTCAAGAAGTTGTGTCTGCAAAGGCTGCAGAGCTAAGGGCTGGCTGGGCACCTCCTCGCAGCTCCACGCCCCTGGGCAGCTTCCCTGAGCCCCCTCAGCTCATAGCTCACATGGGCAGAGGGCCAGAGAGCACCAAGCTACCCACACCTGGGGCACTCTGTGCTGTGCAAGTGGCAACATATATCAGCTCTGCTTAAAATAATAATAATAATAATAATAATAATAATAGCAACAACAACAACAACAACAATAACAATAATAACAATAATAAAATAAAATAAATGCTATATTAATATGTACTGGATGTGCTATTTCTCACTCTTATACAAGAATGTCACAGGAAGGGTGAAACACTACCAGAGTGGTCTGAATATAATCTACTGACTTTCCAGGAAGTCTTCTACTTAACACAGATGAAAACACAATTCTAAAAACTGTTCTTTTTCTTTCTGATTTCAACGTCAGAAATCACACTGCAACAGCAAAATATAACATGCTGGACAAGTGGCTAGTGAAATACTATATATATTGACATGCAATAAATAACTTGATTCAAACTAGCAGAATTTCATTACCAACATTTTTTTTTTCCACTTAAACGAGAGGATCATAGTGTTTTTTTTTTTTATCTGATACCCCATTGGCTGGCTTATAGAACATTAAAACAAACAAACAAACAAACAAACGAATAGAAAGTAGCACAAGGGATCTGTAGGATGAAAAGAACTCAATCTCTGAGTACAGAATGTAAGTGTAAATTCTTCACTTTTTGTTAGTGGAGAATTTTAAACTTGCTTCTTTTTTTCCTTGCCTTGCTTTTGTGCCCATGTTACCTCTTCAACACTAAAAATATTTCTGGTTTTGTTATATATTTCTTTTTCAGTTTCTATTCTTTTTCTATTCCTGAGAGATAACCAAGATCAGTCAGGCTTCCAAAAAGAATTTTGAACCCCTCTCTACATGGTGCATTTTCAGAGCGATATTATGAAAGTAGCTTCCCAATTTACAAAATTAAAGTTAAAAAATAGTTTTAAAACAACTCAGATAACAGTCTGTTCAAACAGAAACAGTTTTTGTTTGTTTGTTTGTTTGTTTGTTTTTGTGTGTCTTTTTTCCCCCACCAGAAAGCATCTCCAAAGAGGAAAGTGTTCAAGCACATATTAAAATCTAAATACATATCAACTTCCCACAGAGAAAAATTGAAAACATTCAGATATATCTGTTTTCACCAGAGTGACAATTTCAGGAGATGGGCCAAAAACATTTGAAAATTTTATCTTTCACTGCTGTATGATTTTACTGTGATCTCTAAAAGTCACTCAAGTTTCCTTGCTCACAAGCAATAAATATTTTTAATAGGCTTTACTGTATGTAATAATTTACTAGAAAATTTATATGGCATTAGCTTCTACCTTTTAAAATTTCTGATATTAATTATACTCTTTCAGCTGTCTCTACGTGTCATGCTGGGCCTGCTTTTGTTGCTAGAGAAGTGAATTTCAGAACCCTGCTTGGCATCATTCAATGCTACAGCAGTCCTCTATTAATGGTCATGCACAGCAGGCTGAAGGTAAGATGCATCTCCAGTATCCATGACAGATCGTGTACTTTCTGTCTAATGGCACTGCAATAAATGTCCTGCAAATTAGGATAACTAGCATGGGAGATACATTCCTATATGCTTGCATGTGGTTTTGTTACGGTGTTTTCATATTATTGATGTTTCCTCCATGCTATGTTGCCAGAATACGATGTAATTAACCATGTTCCACTTACAAGAGGCACGAGAATTAATCATCCAGCTTTATTTGTTACTTAGCAAGGCTTTCAATAAAAGGTATAAGCAACATTTGTGTTTCACCTACATGCTATACTGCAGAGAAGAGTAGTATCTGTTTCCATTATGAATCACTGAAGGCATTCCATTACGAATCTGAAGGCAACATTAGCCCTGCAACATAAAAGTCTAAGAAAGAAGGCCTCTTGCTATGTAGGAAAAGACAGATGCAGGATCCTAGCAGTATAAGAAGATCATGATGTCTGGGAAAAATCTTCAGGGCAAAAAAAATTGGGTGGAGAGAAGAGGGAGGGAACCACCTGAGGATCAGCTTATAGAAGTGAACTGGCATGGCTCCAGGTTATTTGAACTATTCCATTTAATTCTATCACAGAAGCAAATGGCAACGGTAAAATCATCCCCCCAAAAGGCACTGCTGTCTCAACAGTGGTAGCACTGTTGGGAACAATTTTGAAAGTGAGCACTTCTAAATTTCAATAGAGCATTTCCACAGAAGAAAATTACAGCCCTGTTCATTGTGTAACTTTGGACCAGATACCTTATGACAGGAGCTACTACACAGCTAAGAAAATATTCTGAATAGAACAAGAGAGCAGCTACAGAGGTGCTGCCAATGAAAAACAGATCAGTCCTTTAAACAGAAGTCCTGCGTAAAACAGAACAGTCCTTTAAAAAAGCAACAAAGAAATTTGTGTATCCTAAAAAAAATATGTGAAAACATCAGAAATAAGCTGGTCAGTTTATAGAAGGTAGGTGGCAATTCAATTTGTATCTTGATGCCAGAGAAACTGGAATGAGAAAATTAATTCATAATTTGTCTAATATAATTATGTCAACTTAAGCTGGAAACAATTTTATTTGACAGAAAGGAATCAACCAGTATTGTAGCACGGAGAGTTCTGGAGGGGACTGTGTTCTGATTAATGAGAAACTGATACACTACAACAAACAGCAAAGGCTTTGGACCCTGTTCTTATTTTAATTGCACCAATATGAATAAGACTAACCTTGCTAATGAGTTTTCAAGTGTGTCATGATTTTGGCTAGGACAGAGTTAATTTTCTTTGTGGAGGCTCACAAAATACTGTGTTTTGGATTTGTGATGAAAATAGTGGTGATAACAAATTGGTGTTTTATTTGATGTAGACCAGTGCTTGCACAGAGCCAAAGACTTTTCTGCTTCTCATGCTGCCCTGCCAGCAAGGAGTCTGGGGGTGCACCAGGAGCTGGGAGGGGACACAACCGGGACAGCCGACCCAGACTGGCCAAAGGGATGTCCCATACAATGTGGCATCATGCTCAGCAATAAATGCTGGGGTAAAGAAGGAGGAAGAGGGAGATGTCAGAAGTGATGGTGTTTGTCTTCCCAAGAACCATTCTTCATGACGAGCCCTGCTTTCCTGAAAGTGGCTGAACACCTGCCTGCCAATGAGAAGCAGAGAATGGATTCCTTGTTTTGCTTTGCTTGTGTGTGTGACTCTTGCTTTACCTAGCAAACTGTCTTTATCCCAACCCATGAGTTCTTGCACTTTTACCTTTCTGATTCTCTCCCCCATCCCAACTGGGGAGAGAGAGAGAGCAGCTGTGTGGGGCTGAGCTGCCTGCCAGGGCTAATCCACAACAAAGTGCAAAAGTCAGGTCACAAACAAGACATTCAAACTTCAAATTCATCCTGGAAGAGATCAGGAGTGAGTAGTAAAAAAACGACTTATTCTTATAAATGATGATATTCAGAAGAGTCACTATGGAATTTGGAATAAAAAATGAAGACAGCTTATTATTCCCAAAGGGCATCAGAGAAAGTGAATTTCCTAACAGGAAAAAAAAGTTGTTTGATACTATTTTTGCTGTTTCCGTGCCCACATAATTTATTTTTCACAATGACCTTGAGTATGGCATGTTAACTTACAAACATCAAAAAGTAAAAACCAAGGCAAATGTAAGAGAAATGAATTTTTTTTGTCTTTTTTTTTTTTTTTTTTAACATTGGAAAGTACCAAAACAGCCTAAAGCGATATAGCTCACAGGATGATTTTCTAGGCAAATACGTCTCAAAATCCATAGACAGCACAGCTAGAGATCTCATCATTGTACTAAAAAGAGGGAAATTTTGACTGTTATTGTCCATGGACTCCGAGTTACAGTTTGGGAAATAGGATGTGTACAGAGGGTTGTAGGACTTCAGAGGCTTCACTGTACAATCCTGAAAAGGAGACTATCCATCTACATAGTCCACGAGACCCGCACAAATCTGCCTTTGGTTTTGTGAACTCTGAATTCTTGTGTGTCACAATCTTACAATGTGTTGCCGCTGACTACTTTTTTCCAGCCTCATCAATTATTTTCTTTCCATTTGTTATTTCTGTGAGGTCTTGTATCCTGGCCATATTGCCAAAGGCTACTAGACTGTAACTTACCCTGTATGAGAAATTCAAAAGCATTGAAAAGCATGAAAGAGTTCCTCATGGTCTATGGAATAACAAATGAAAACAAAGGTAAAAGATCATGTTCCTCTCTCCCATGCTACTTTGAACATATGCTTAAAATGCTTACAAATTGAAATGCTGCTACCCAATACAGCCACAACAAAGAACAGTGCTTTTTAAAGTCAAGCGGAGAGCCATTTGGAGTGTTATATGCATAAACAATCACTTTATCAATTTTCTTCATTTTCCATGATATTGGTAGTCTGGCACACGTGAACACATTTGTCAAAGAGAAATTTCAAAGGGAAATTTCACAGATTTCACTGTGTACATTCTTAAAATGGAAGTCAAAGTACTAAATGCATATAGTATATTCATGTTCATTGTAACTAGAGTTATATTCTCATTTGTAATTGCTGTCCAATCCACAAAACATTTTTAGCATGTGCTTGCTTGCTTACTATATTACAAAGTTTTAACATTAATGGTCCCATTGGGACTTTTACCATTGACTTCAAAGGGAACCAGATTAGGATTTATAAAGATTTGGCTGGTACCACTGCTTATTATTAAATACTTTCTTTTATGTTGCATAAAACTTTGCCAGACTTTAACCATTTAGGCTGGAATTTCATCTGCTTCATAGCTGCCTCAGGCTGAACTCTTCTGGAAAACTCCAAACAAAACAATTCAGGTCTTTTCAAGAGCAAGGACTGAGTAGGCAAGAAGACTGGGACAGGGAAACCAGGGAATGTGAGTGGGGTTGGGATCGTCTGAAAGAGAAAACTTGGCCTGGTAGTGGCAGTAGTAATCTAGGATGACAAGGAAAACCTAAGAGAGAGAATCTAGAGATACAAGTTAGAAAAGGACAAAGCTGAGAAACTGGGAATAAGACATTATGGATAGGACAATATGACTGGGACAAGAAACCACAAGTGGGAAAGATGCAGAACTGGGAAATAGGCAATAAGTTAGAGAAGCTGTAACAGGAGGATGGGCTATAATGCTGGAACAGCCTGTGCTATTGCAGCATCATCTTCTTTGGAGCTCAGAGCAGAGCCCTGAGCTCTGTAACATCATTGTTCATTCCTCCTGTGGGCAAATAGCCATAAAAGCCACCAGCAAAATTGCTCATTTTCCTTTACTGCTTGTCCATGCAAAGGATAAAAATTTGCTAATCTTTCCCTTGACTTCATTAGTTTACATAATCTTAAATCCTCTCTTTTATTCTATTGTTTTAAATGAGGGATATAGATATTCCAACTTCAACAACCCATACAGGTGTCAATATGAAACCACATCACAGAATTTTATTTTCCCCCATTTCTTCTTTCAAAAAACTTCTCACCTGCCTTCTGACTTCTCTGATTAAATGAGCATTAATTCACCTGGGGAATGTCAGATTTAGGGTCAGATCTAAGCAATTGTTCCCTTCTGACTATGGGAATCCTGCTGCTAACTAAACTTTTTCTGTAGAGGAATGGTAGCTATGTATTAAAGAGACCACTGCCACCACCATCACCACCACAATCAACAACAAAAAACTATTTGCAAATCAAACAGGAGACTTCAGGAAAAGAATAGAGAACCAAAATTTGGGATTAGAGAACCCAGCTTCTGCCTAGAAGTTCCCATATGACTGTGAAAAGTGTGTGTCTGATTTATTTGCTTCCAACTTGCAAGCTATGGTCCCTCTCAGAGAGTGAGAGTGTCAGGTCAATTCTTCAGGAAGGTAAGAAATTGCTCCTCCCCTTGGGAAAGGAGATTATGGACATGGAAGAAAGTCTCCCGAAGACTTTTAGAGAAGAGCAGAGGAAAAAGGAAGAGGAATGACAGCAAGAAACTGGGAGCACAGATCACTATAAAGATCATGGAATGGACAGACATGCCTCTAAGACACTGGAAAGGGACTTCAGGGACACTTCAGGGACATGGTGGACAAAGGAAATGTGGCCTTTTAATTTCTGTTCAGTTTCTATTTCTATTTTATTTTCTTAAAAAAAAAAAAAAGATGAGTTCTAATTTCTAATCATAGCATCCCTAGCAATCCTAGTAATACCTAGAAATTGGGTGGGGTTGCATTGAGTTTTTTTATTTGGTTGGATTTATAATTTTATTTCTGTTTACTTCGAAAGGCTTGGGTAGCTCAAAGTAAGCAAAAGGTCTAGGCAGAGTTGGCTGAAAGATCAGCTAATCTGGGTGTATTGGATTTACGTGGCAAGGATTTGGTAGCCAGGGGCCTGCAAGGGTGGCCTCTGTGAGCAGAGCCCAGAAGCTGCCCCATGTCAGGTAAGAGCCGGTTCCAGCTGGCTCCAAAAGGGACCCGCTGCTGGCCAAAGCCAAGCCAATGAGCGACACTGGTTGTGCCTCTGGGAGAGCAGATTTAAAAAAGGGAAAAAACTGTCATGCAACAGCAGCTGGGAGGGAGGAGTGAGAAATGAGAGAGAAACAGCCCTGCAGACACCCAGGTCAGTGCAGAAGGAGGGCAGGAGGGGCTCCAGGTGCTGGAGCAGAAGTTCCCCTGCGGCCTGTGGAGAGGCCCATGGTGGAGCAGGCCGTCCCCCTGCAGCCCATGGGTACCACACGGAGCAGATCTCCACGCTGCAGCCCGTGGAGGAGCCCACATGGAGCAGGTGGATGTGGCCTGAAGGAGGCTGCGGCCCATGGGAGCCCCTGCAGGAGCAGGGGATCTGGCGGGAGCTGCCGCCCGTGGGGGAGCCATGTTGGAGCAGTTTGGTCCTGAGGGATGGACCCTGTAGTACGGACTCATATTGGGGCAGTTCTCAAAGAGCTGCAGCCTGTGGAAAGCCCACACAGGATCAGTTTGGGAAGGACGGCATCCCGTGGGAGGGACCCCACGTGGAGCAGGGACAGAGAGTGACCATGAAGGAGTGGCGGAGACGCAGTGTTAGGGACTGACCACAGCCCCCATTCCCCATTCCCCAGCTCCGCTTGGGGGGAGGAGGTAGAAGCGGGTGGATGAGGGAAGGTGTTTTTAGTTTTCTTGTAGTTTCTCACTGTTCTAGTCCACTAGTGATAGGCAATAAATTATGTTAATCTCCCTACGCTGAGTCTGTTTTGCCTGTGACAGTAATTGGTGAGCGATCTCCCTTTCCTTACCTCAACCCTTGAGCCCTTTCCATCGTATTTTCTCCCTGTTTCCTTTGAGGAGGGGGAGTGAGAGAGTGGTTGTGGTGGAGTTGCTGCCCAGCAGGGTAAAACCACCACATTGAGGTGTTGACATGATGATGAAATGAACTTTTCAAGGGCAACTACTGATTTTGCATTCATTGCTATCTAAACAGACAGATTCCATGGGAAGAAGACTGATAGGTCTACTCTCTCCCTGGCAAACAGTATCATCCCAGCTAGTCCCTGGTGGTTGTGCTATGTATCACATGCTGTGTCTTCAGCAGTGTAGCTGCATTGCTCTTATCCCACTCCAGAAGGAACTCTTCTTCCGCTGAGAGCTGTAGCCTAATTTAGGGGCATCCTGAGGACTCAATGAAATGCAAACAAAATCAATGAAAGCCAGGATTCTGAACTTGTAACTGTCATTGAGGTTAATACCATGAGTGAAGTTCTAAAGAACTCTTGTTAAACAAGCAATATTAACAAATATGCTTGACCTTAAGCTCTTTCTGGTTCAGCTTCCCCTCTTCCCAGAGTGGTTTCAACATAAAATTGGTGAGTCTTTGTGAATCTTTTGTGAGTCTTTGATTCCATGGATGCATCCCACAGTGAAATCCAGGAAGGAATTATTAAGTCTTTTTAATGTCTGAATAGTGTGCAATGCATAGAGCAGAAAGCCACAAAAGGAACATGGAGAGAATAATACCTGAAACAGTGGTCCATTATGTGATAAGTACTTTTCCTGAACTGAACAAAGGAGGATCCTGCTGAAAAATAACATATGTTAATGTGATTGGTGCCTCCACATTATAATGCCTGAAATCAAAGGAATTGAATTCATTTTGTGAAATGAAACTCACCCGGACATTTGAGTGCTTGATATTGAAGTTAAATAATATGTTTTTAAAGTAGTTTTCTTGGATAGTAGATTAAAAAAAAAAAATGCTTCTGTAATCTCCATGCAGAAATGCTGTTTGTGTTACTAACACAGATATGCAAAAAAGAGGAAGCTATTTAAATACCCCAAATGTTAATGACTGAAGAACTATTTCCATTATACAAGTGAAAATGTCTCTTTAAAAGTTACAAATTTGTTTCCATATACTGTATCTGCAAATGGACAGAGGGAAAAGTCAACACTGTATTTATTTTATTTTTCATATAAGTGCTATATATTATCATTTAACATAAGTTTTCTGCTGAAAACGCACAACATAATTTCATTTTATTTTTTAAATGAAACATTTATGTTTGAAATCCTGGGTTTCTTTACAAATTACGTATTATTTTATATAATCCTGGAAATCCCAGAAAACTATTGTTGTCCTATTTGCCATTATCTGTGTCTCTAGATTAGAAGGAAGAAGTCATCTAGAAAAAAAGGTAGACTTAAAAACCTCTAGTCCCAGCAATAACTACTACTCTGGATCTTTTCATTCACTTGAATGGGAACTGGTACAAAATAATGGACAGAGAACTACTCTGGGACTCAGTGATCTAATTAAAAATCCCAACTCTGCCATTGACTGACAGGCTAAGTGATGTTGGCCAACTCCATTCTCTTCTTCTGCCTTGTTTTACCTTGGAAATAGCAATACTAACATATTTCATCAGGTGTTGTAAGACCTCAAGATGAAAAACGTTATAAGAGCTATGCTTTCCTAAGACCTACTACTGAAATGATCAGATGTAATTAATTTGCTGCTGCATGTTATATTAAAATGTGGGCATTCTGATTTTTACCTTTTTTCTCATCCCTCCTCCCCAGCGTACACCTACACATCATTTTTGCACATCTAAAAATATGTTCATGAATCTGTCCCTACGCTACTGTGGGTCAAATGGCTTCCCCAGTACATAACTGCAAAAGAATCAGCTGTCTTAGCAGATGCTTGAACAATGTGGCTTTTCAGTTCAGATGATATATGAGAAGGAAAGTTTTCAAAATATGTTCCCTAGAGTCACCACTTAATAGAGCCAAGTCACAGTTATAGATGGCAGTGACACTAACACTGGTAGCTTTCTCTCTTGCTTTTGCTTTGAAACTGTTTCAAGACATGATCCTATGGTGATAACAAAAGCCATGAGAATCTATTATATTTGGTAGCCATGGCAGACCCTATGTCATTTGTTGCCACAGCAGGAAACTCCTGAGTATGCCCCAGATGAGGTATCATAAAGGAAGAAAATTCAAAGTGAATCCTACATGCTATTTGTAACTCACACACACAGCATGTCTTCTGCAGCGTGAAACTAAGCCATTCCACAAATATAATAGAGGCTGCTGCATAACTTTCACACACTTGGCAAAAAGCCAGCTTTTATTTTTGGAAAATGGCTGTTGGTAAACACTGAAAAACTTTGTGCCATAACATCTTTGGCATGAGGAAGCAATGATTGTCATTTTACTTCATACATAATTGATACTCAGTGCATAGCTTTCCTGGGACCTATGGTTAGCCACAGTGCAGATACTGGACTCCATGTTTGGGGAAATGCTAACCTGAGGCCTAGAAAAAACCTGTATGGGAGTGTCTCTTCTCTGAAGTGGGGGCACTGCCAGCCATCTTGCACAGAAGCCTCTGTCACTGTCTGCTACCCTCTTGTGAGCTGAGGGAGCCCATTTCTGAAGAAATAAATTAATGTGCAACATATTCATTCTCCCACACCTTCTTGTTAGCAGGAGAGCATGGAGGGAACTGTCACTGACACATCTTCCTCTGTCCCTCCTTCCCATTTCTTCTTTGCTGTTAAAATCCATTCCCAAGAGTCCATTCCCAAAGAGTCCAACAGAGGCCTGCTCTGCTCAATGCCTGGATTAATAACTGGTCTAGATTTTGAATCTTTGAACACTACTGCAATGGGTCCCAGGGGGCTCTTTCTTCTGAAAGTAACAGTAATATCCTTGTAAATCCTCAGGTATCTTAATTAGAGAGAATAGCCAAAGAAGGATCTTGACAGATGAGATGCAGGTGAAGCAATATGAATTGCAGTAGATATGCTAATATGCTACAAGCAATCACTTAGTTAATTTGTGGTATCATTCAGCCATGGCTAGGAAAAAAAAAAAAAAAAGCCCAGTTTAAAAATAATTTTTTTTAGCAATGTGTTAGGATGTGAGCAAGCAGCCAGTGGAAACTGTAGAACAATCATCTGTCTACAGAAGGTAGGTTGCAAAATTTTAATGTACTAGACAAATCAATAATTTGGCTAATATGAAATATGAAAATAACATGAATTTTTCTCTTTTGTAGCTTGATAGCGATGATAAGACTGTGACCATTCTGATAGCACAGTTTACCATATGTGAAGTAGTTATTAGACAATTTCCTTCCACACGATGAGAATGTCTAAAGTTAGTAGCAACTGAAGAAGTCAGGCAGCCATTAAACTATGAGTGAGTATTTTTCAGTATCTAACTTATTGTTTTTACTTCTTTCCCTTCTGAAAAACCGCTTTTCTTAGAAGTCTGCATTGCCATAATCAGTTCTGAATATTTATTCCTGGATCTGTTTTCTCTCTAGCACTTCCTCCTGCTGATATATTTATAAAACACCTTATGCTCCTTAATTCTTTTGCCTGGCAGTAATAGTTGGCTATGAATGATTTCGGTGTCAACGTTCCTGCAAAGTTTTACACTTCTAAGTCAAATGCAAATTTTTGACATTTATTAAAAAAGTCTATACAAATACAGGGAACTTATTATTAACAACAACAACAACAAAGTAAGAAGAAAAAAGTTACCAGAGTTTTCCATTTGTAGAAGGAGATCCACAGCATTGACCTGGCAGTGACACAACAATTTCACAAATTACTTGTTTTGGACTACTAGCATCCTAAACTGGGACAGCATTGTGTTGCACACTGCAAAACAGATGATGCTTCCACAAAGAATAACAAAAGAATTGCTTCTTGATGCTTGTAACATATTACATTCATCATCACTGTATTTGCTGCATCAACCCTGAAATTGCTTTAGGATGCAGCATAATCTTTGCTGAAGATTCAGACCTTCCTATTTGAGAACTAAGTGTACCAAGCTCCTTGCCAATTGTGTGAAGTCAGATGGCTATTTCCACCTTCCCAAGCCTTGAGCAATTCTTCCTAATTTTTAATGCCTCAAGGCTTTTGCAGGCCTCATGCTACAGTTGGATTTTCAAGTACATCAAGGCTTTGAGAGACTATCAAAACAGCTATTCCAGTTCTTGTTTTGTTCTCTACTTGTCTGTTCCCAAGAACATTGTATCATTTGCCAAGTTAGGTGAGGAAAGGTGTACTTAACTTACTAGAGAGGAAAGTCATGCAACTCCATGTGAAATAGTTATTCCTTTATGGGATAAATTGAGCCTAAATTGCAGATGTTCTTATGCTTTCACATGTAATTTGCTGCTCAGCATGGGTGTGTATATTCAGAGATCAACACAGTTCTGCAGGGAACCAGGCTGTTTTCAAATAACTGTATTTAATAAAAGGCTATTTGAAAAATTACTTTCCAGAGGCTGCTATCAGAAAAGCACATTTGCACCAATAGTCTGTCAACTTTGTTGTATTGTAAATTATCCAATTCCCATTGCAACAGATGGAGTGTGGCAATTAGATGATGTCTCATATAAGACCATCTGAATTTTATTAACTGATGCCTTTGCTGAAACTAAAGCTGAAGAATGCACTGAAGCATTTCTACATAGTTTGATCACAGCTTAAATGAGATCCTTTATCTTATTTTTGTCATTCAGGGTAAATGCAATTATACTGAAAATTGCTTTTAATGAACTGCCCTTATATTAAATAATTCATGTGTTGGAACTTCTATCATGTAGAATACAATATTTTTGTTAAAGATATTGAAAGAAAGATTGATCCTTCTGAGTCTGTTCTTTTTAGTGACTATATTGCATCACCTGTAGCCCCATCAGGGCTCTTAAAGCATGACTTTGGGATGTTAAAATTTAATGGTTCTGTGAAGGGAGTCTTATCAAACACTCCAGATTTCTCATCCTCTACCACTTTTTCAAGTTTTCAACCACACTCAGCTATTAGGTCAGATGGATTCTGACCTGTAACTTTCCTTATCAAGGATCAGTTTTCAGAGGCTATTCTGAAATGTTCCTTAGATATATTTCCCACCATGGCCAGCTTGTAATGCAGAGATAGCAGAGATAGGAAGGTAGTGTAGATCAACAGAGGAAGAACTGGACAATGGATGGAAGAATCTTTTTCCTACAATTTTCTGTGGTGGGTTCATCAGAAGGGTCCTTTGCGTATAAATTTCTGGAAGCATTCTAAAAAAGATGAAAACCCATTTTTTCCTTGCTGACAGAAGGTGTTAGATTGTTGGTGGTGGTGGTTGTGTTTTTCTTTGTTTTGTTTTATTTTGTTTTGTGTTTTTTGTTTGTTTGTTTTCTTTCTGTGCAAGCACCGGAGAGCAGATCAACAGATCGTGATTTAAAAGAATGTATGTCAATATCAAGGCCTGTGACACCATGTTCTCATGTTTTTGACATTTTTTGAAAGTACATGTAATATACCTCTTATTCTTCAGTCCTGCAAACAACTTCTGAGAATTTACTAAGCTATTTAACTGGCAGTGTAAGCCTAACATAATTACAGTACTTCTATTAGAGTGCTTGATGATTTACATGGAATATATAAAGAAAAAAATGCAGAAGTATTTTTTGCAGGTATAGCTTTATAGCAGTAAGTTAAAGAGACTTGAGCGCAACTATACAACAGAAAGTCTAAACAAAAACCAGCTCAGATTCTAATCCTAATAAAATAAGACCAGGACTGATTTTTAGAATTTTACTTCATATGGACACATGCAGCAAAACTGTCCCAAACCTAGATAGAAAGAGTGGATAAAAAATTAACAATTAAAGTTGAAGTAGTTTGGAAATTTGCAATGCATCCTTAAAAGGGATGTGGCATGCAGCTAAAAGCTAAGGACAGAAGTAATACCTCCGGACTATGGTATTTCCCTTCTTTTACACTGGTGAAGAAAAAAGTTGGAACTTACTTCCATTCTTTTTGGAATATGGTGATTTATTTTCCCTTTGCATTCATCCATTTTCCCCATCTTCTTCTCACCTGTTGTCAGGTGTCCCACACACAGGATTTTGACCCTTTTAGCCCTGTGGTAGTATTACAATTTCAGCAGGAGGAAGTAGGAAAGATTTACTGTGTGCAAAGATTTAGAGACTAGTTCCTCAGGACCTTCCTGCTTTTCTTACAAAGGTAAAGTGCTCCAGGATGGCAGAATCTAGATAGGAAGAAAAGTCATAACATTACTAACTTGATAGGTCCAAACCTAATTCTGTTTATTTCCTGGCTCTGACAGACGCTTCACAACTTTGAATGACTTAGTCATTCTGAGCCTAGTTTCTCACATATAAGAGGATGCTATTTCTTCATCTGTTTGTCATTGTGCTGACAGGTGAACCTCTACATGTCTTGACATCAGAGATGTACATTGTGTAGGAGTGGGAAATACTTCTTTTAACTGACAGACAGGAGAGCAGTAAAGAACTCCCAGCTTGTGGGTTGTTTTTAGTTTTGTTTTGATGTTTTTTTTTTTTGTTTGTTTTTTGTTTTTTTCAGAGGTGGTGGGGGTGAGGATAGCTTTTTTCACACGCATGTGCGTGTGTGTGTTTGTGTAAGAAGTTTTCAGTTAGGCTGAAAGATATACGAAGTCCAGGGACATAACAATTCCAGAACAAGCAGATTTGCCAGTTTGGAAACAGTGGTGCTTTTATTACAAGGAAAACATTTTAGGCCATTGTTCCAGGCCTCCTCTTTCCCTTCATCATTTTTTTGACAAGGTTTTGTTTCTGAGAAGCTGTAAATTTTAAGGGCAGATCTTAAGGCATAAGGATCATCTGGTTTAATCTTTACCTAACACAGGCCATAAAAACTCACCAATAATTCTTGTAGTGGAACGTATCATCTTCCCCTCCTGTGTAAGTGAATACTGTCAAGCTCAATAATTTGCAGTTTACTAGAGCATAAAAACATCCTGTCTCAATTTAAGTAATCCTGGAGATGATGAGTTTCCTTCTCCTTGGCAATGGGTGATTACTATCACTGCATAACAGTTGTTTCTAATTTTCATTTTCAACCAGAAACAAATCTGGAGCTGCCATATGATATGGGTGAGTGTGGCCTGAGATTTTGTCACACCCACAACAAGGGACAAAATATTCTACTTACATCTGTGTGTGCATCTTTGCTCTGCTGGCTTTTAAAACTATGTTTTAAGGGTTTTTTGTTATGATTGGCTCCACTTCAACTCTTACTTTACTTTTATCCTATTTCATGCTAAACCACATTTAAATTTATTCCTCCCTCAGACCTCTCAAAAGCTGTCCCAGGCCACAGAAAAAATAAGGTAGAAATTATCTGGTACGCCTGGTAACAGACGGTCAATTGTGTGATGATGGTGTTTCCTACTCAAATGAGATTATATGTAAGGAGAAAAACTATGGCAGCACAGTTCAGTTGTGAGATTCATGGTTATCTGCCTTGTAAGCCAAGCACCCGCCAAACACACACTAGCCACTTCTGCATAACTCACACTGGGACCTCAACTAACAGATGCAACTGGTTATATCTAAGCCTGCCCTGGCGGCATCGGGAACATGGGATCATGGAGTAGGAGAGTCTCAGCACATTAAATGCTAGAAATGCCAGTGCTGTAGCAAGGAAAACTTGAAATGGGAGGAAGACACATACAAATGCATGAGCTATAACAAGCCCATTCACAGTGTATTTCCATACTTTGGTGTATTAAAAAAAAAAAAAAAAGGCAACCTCTCCCACAAAGAAATCCTACAGATAAAGTTTCCCTATGCTCTTTATTAGTTGGTGATTTTCCATTCCCAGTGCCAGTCTATTATGTAATTCACAAAATTGTGCATTTGTCATAAATACGTTTTTAAAAGTATTGATAAAAATTCTGTCTCAGTACTGTGGTAGCTGCACTAATAAACATATCTAAAGCTGTTTGCACTGATTATGAGTCAAAATGCTACTTGGGGAGTGTCATGGCCTAAAAAGAAGGAAAAGCAAATATTAATTGGTAAAGTAGAGTTACAAACAAACTGCAAGATTATTACTTAGCAACATAAGATATTAGTTAATGCAGTAGTGTATAAAAAACTATACTATCATAAAAAAAAAAAAGGAAGTAAGGTAGAGAATGATAAAAAACAATAGAAAATTAGCTGGGAATCACAACAAAATGTTTTACTTCTATGCAGAAATATGAGAAATATAAGGATATTAATCTACTTTTAGAAAACAGATGAGCAGATTCTTTTCTTGTTTTATTCCACTGAATTTACTTCAAGCATCAATTTGAGCTAGTATATCATTCTTTTGATATAAGAAGGAGCATAAAACATTTCTGAGGAAAATCCTATAGTTTTTGAGTAAACTTAACAGAGAGTCCAGCAATGGAATCAAAGCAATTTCTAAAATGTCAGATGTCAGGATGCTCTTTTGATGGACACATTTCTTACATTACTAATCTGCAGTTCTGTTGTCGTTCAGTAAATTCAGGTGTGAAGAGTTTTTTGAGGCCAATCTGTGATTTAAAACTACAGTGTTACCAATCTAATAATTAAAAGACCTTTTACCAGACCTCCTCACCATGACATTAGCTTAAAGGTCATAAAAAAAGGCTAGATCACGAATTTTATTCTCTTCCTCACTCCCGAAAGCAGAGAGTCCCATGCAATCACAAAATTCAAGAAGTTAGTTTATCGGGAGGTTACAGTTCATAACACATTCTGTTGCCATCCTCACCAAGATACAGTTGTAGAACACTCATCTTACAGCAGATGCTGTGAAATGGCTTTGCTTTTACTCCATAGTCATATATAAGCAATCTCTTCTTCTTGAAGCTTGTGGAATTTTACAGCAATGAAACAGTTACACAAGCACAGGACTTGGCCTTTCTCTAAATGCCTATGTTGCATAGCTCAAATATTGACTTAACTACAAACACTCTTGGCCTGTAATTTTAGACATCAAAACCAAATATATGAAATATGTCTTGGAAAAGAATGCTGAAAACAGTAATGATATGAAAGTGACTAATCTTTATAGAAAAGAATCGTACAATTTTTCTTCAAAACACTTGAGCTAAAATATATTTGTATCATCCAACTTTTGCTAAGAAACGAAAAACAACTGAACATCTTCTTGTTAATACAAAGTCCTTCCCAAAGAAAGGGAGTGTTTAAATTTACAGAAAAAAAAAAAATGTTTGCATAGTAAAATAATAATCCATACGGCAAAAATATGCAGCCCTCAACATGGTAAATGTTACAAAGAAAGTTCTTCTTGGGGTCATCATAGTAACGGTTTCACAACTATTTCAAGCTCTCACCTTTAAACGTATTGAACAGTTCAGTGAACATTAGCTAATCCATGTATTGCTAATCTACTATTCTAGAAATGTGTGACTGTGCAGTACAGCCCTGGGTTTATGATTGACCTGGCCCTTTTTGACTTGAAAAGACCAGAAAGGAAATAGTACCAGTTCATAATTTTGTTAGCAGAATTCAGTGCAACTATAAATAATACAGGAAATGCTTCAACCAAGACACGCCTATGTTACATAAAAGCATCTTCTGTTCAACTTTAACTTTTTCATACATAAAGCAGAGTGAAAGTAAGGGCAATTTACCATATGCAAACTATTAAACTAAAAGACTTGGTGAACTAGGGTTTAATCAGTAACCTCCTCCCCAAGAAAGTATGTCTATCTGTTCTATGAATATTTGAGCAAAATAAAATATGAAACAGCAATTTAGCTACTTAATCTGCAGTTTAAGACAAATACACACACTCAGAAGTCAGAATTTGAAATAAAGCAGATCTGATGCAAAATAGGAATGAACATAAAATAAAAGCATGATATTTTATGTTGGAAAAATTCTAAAGAAAATCTGATCTAACCAACTGAATAAATCAAAAAAGTACAGATATGAACATAATGGAAACCGCATAGATCTCCAAAAAGATAAGACCCGTAGTATGGAGATGAGTTGAATCTGAAAGGGGGAAAATGGCAAAACAAGCTTTATGTTCACGTAGTCTGTGACAACCTACAAAAGAATTAAAATTACTGTGAACACTGTATATTTTTTGTCGCTACAGTCTAATACAAAAGGAGCTTGCACTACTTCTAGGTCATGAATGACAAAAGCTCTCTAAATCAAAAGGTCCCTGTCTAATACTATGCCTAGCTACTTTCTCATGCAAATAACTTTCCCCTTGTAATCTGTAACAGAGTTACTGACGTATTATTCTCAGGACTGCACTGGTAAAGTGCTCAGATACTCTTGTATAGTTTTCTACTACTTTGCGTTGTGGAATGACATAAATTTTGTATCACAGAAAGTAACTGCTTGACTTTCTCCAGTTAATATTATATGCTCCATCCAACCTCAATACTTCATAGGATCAAATTGAGCTTCTAGCTGGCAGTGAACTTTTTGTACCAGCTGGGCTTTTTACGTTTCCTTATCTTAACTGGATCCTAACAAAAGGATCCCTGTATTGTTCTTAACAAAATAATCGCACTCTCACCCTTCAAAAAAGAATATTTCCTGAAAAATACTTGGCAATGATTGAACTGAACATCACAAATTAAGTTTTCATATATTCGTGTGAATTAAAATCTCAACCAACAGGCTAGTCAAGGAAAATATGCATATAGTTATTGCATAAGCAAAAACCTGCATTTACATGCAGAAAGACTGCATTTCCCACCCTTACAGAGGATTCAGCTGACAAAGCTAGCACAGTCAAGAGTTTCTGCCATTCTTAAGGTAAATATTTTTGAAAATGGTTTGAATGGTTTTTGAATGAATCACTGATATGAAAACCTTCAAATTCCAGATGAACAAGATGTAAAACTGGTATGAATTCTAATCAGATTTGAAGTTTTGGATTCTCATAGAGATTTATTTTTTTATTTTTATTTTTTTCTGAGAAACAAATGTGGCATAAAATGTAAGCACTTAATTCATACTTCAGAAAAAGTGAAATATTGCCCAAACCTAACTACAGGTTCTTATTTGGGAATGTTTCCTGAGTGAAACCTGAAGGCTTGTAAAACATTACAAACAGCTCCCATTGAAAAAAGTGACTGGATTCCAGTTGGACCTGATTTGTTGGAAGTGCAAAAATTTGACTCCAGAAAACCAGTCTGCAAGCATTGCTCTGAAAATCTGTGTTTGATGTAGGGCATATAAATGAAATATTAGAATCTCTTAAGTACTAGAAAGAAACTCTTCCTGTGTGTATTTTCTATCCCAGCAAACCTCTCTATGTAAGATAATCATTTCAGTCATGGAAAGTTCCGTCTGAGAAAGGACTATGAGACTTTGATATAGTGTAATATACTCTGGGTTGCTTGTTAAATTAAAACACACACACAATAAAATAACTTTGGAATGAGACTATTACATTTTATGAAACACTGTATCACGAAGGAAATATAATCTTAAAAAATAAACTATATCCATTTAAACACATTTCAGAAAAAATGGTTTTAATATATGGAAAAAATATTATATTATGGACACTAAATGTAGTCATATTAATTCTGAAGTATGTTTATGTTGTTAGAGCACTGAGAAAGACAGTGAGCATCAATTTACTTACAGAATTTAAAAAATGACAAATAAGTGAGTTGTTTTTTAAATGCTGTAGTAAAACACTCAGAAGGATAAACACCACAGCTCTAGGAAAATAAAATATTATGCATATAATCATGATGAGCGTGCAACTGATGAGCACTACAAGCTTACTAAACTTGCAAGACCAGAAGAGATGGTCTAAGGTAGGTTTAGAAAAAATCCCTTTGGATTAGAGACTTCTTTTCTTATATGCATGTTTCATTTGCACTATTAATGAAAATATTTATCGTTAGCAGAGATATTTTATTATGAAAAAAAAAGTGTTTCATGAGATGAAAATGGGGAATAATTTTTTTAAACAGAATGAACAGTCAAGAATATTAAAAAGTTAGCAATGAAAGCTCACATATTATTAAAGAAAATATAATATGTATCACACACAAAGTAATTCAAGTTACTATTTGCTTAAAGCTAGATACATCAGTACTTTGCTGAATTAGGTTCATGAACCTAGATTTTTGTCTGTCCAAAGCAATGAACACAATTAGGCAATCAGAAGTAGAAATGATATGATTTTGTAATAATGATTTGTTACATTACATCTGTCTTTGCACAGTTGGAAATATGCAAAAACTAACAAATGATGATTCTGGGCATGTAGAGAAATGAAAAGCCAATTAATCTTAGCAGCCTAAAGCTTCAAGTTGAAATTCACAGACATGAGAGCTTCAATCTGTCAGTATCATATAACAGAATATCCTTTGTCAGCAATCTGTGTGTATATATGGAGCATAAGGCAGCCAGCAGAAGAATCCCTGAATGCACAATCTGAAGATAAAGATATAATCTATTAGTCTGAAGTGATAGAATTTCTTGGGGATTGCTCGTTTTTCCAGGGGGGTGGGGAGGGGTGGGGGAGAGTAATAGCACTGTAATTTTTAAGCATATAAATGGATGGTAAATACTGTAAATTTATGTACAATAAAATGATAATTATATTTTATATTTGTCTTGTAAATGAAAGAGTCATCATCAAGGGACTGAAGGAGGTAATTAAATTGACTCATCTGCTTTCATCAAATTTGTAAAAGTACATCGTAAGTCATGCAGAAACATGAGATTGGGGTATACGCTGTGTTACATGGAAATTGTCACAGTTATATTGGTCACAACTGTATATGTGATACTATTTAGGAGCCAATGCCCTTTGTATTAACCAAGTCCATTCATTTCAGTACTGTTAGCCCAGATGACAGTCACTGAAGATTCATATCAGGAACTAACCTATCCCACCCCAAAACAATCAAGCTGAATCTGACCCTACTCATTTCATTATTTCTCTCACTCTGAAGAAATAATTGTTTTTCTTTTGAAACCTCATTGTACAGATGAGTGTAAAGGACTGAATTTCCTTTCATTTCACTTTGATGTTTCATATTTTCTCTCCCTGGGTAGAATTTTTCTCTCCTCTTATGCAATACTTTTTTTTTGAACTTTATCCATAAACATAACATACTCTGTGGAAATTTTTATAAAATAAACTAAAAATGTGAAGATGGAAAGGGAACTGTCTTAAAAGAATGACAGGAAATGAGCCAAAATGTTTGTTTTTGCATTTCCTTCTTGGAATAAAAAAAAAATAAAAAAAATTTGTGGACAGTTGAGGCAAAGTAAGAATGATTAAATAAGGAGCATAAAGGATCATAAATTTTACTTTTAGCATCCTAAAAACAGGTTGCACAAGTACATGAAAAGTATAGAAGCAGATAAACAACAGTGCACACAGTATTTCATTATGTTGTACATTCATCTAAATTCAGAAAGAAACAAGTTTTATGAGATATCAAAGTATAAGCTTCAAAACACTGTGAATTGTGTTATATTATTTTATTTTATTAGGAAATACTCTCACTCAACCTATTTTTCCTATTTTCTTCTTAAAACACAGTAATACTTTTAAGATCTACACGTTGCAGGGGATGTACTATCAAGCACATAGTGTGGATAAAGATCATGTCTGAAAACCAGTACAAGTTCCTATGAGTAAAATAAATCTGGTAGAGTGTAAGTACAAGACACAGGTCTTGTACTGGCCTGCATAGCTGTGAATATTATTCTGCTTGAATTTTTATACCTTAAGTATTTATATAAAAAGTTTCAGTAGAAATAACTATTACCTACATTCACAAGAACTTAGAAATTACATTAGCCTATGTTCAACATTCAGAACTCTGCACTTTCTACTTGTCAGAGTGATACCACAGAGTTCAAAAGATGCTGACTTGTGTTAATAAATTATTACAGAGATAAAATATTTGATACATACTTGAGTTTCCATCAGGAGCTGATGAGTCTAAATATGACATTATTACTGAAGTATTCAAATAACGCTGTATGATAAAAACACAACACAAAATATATTAGGGTGAGTAGCACATATTCCTGGAATAGAAACTCTTTATAATATCCAGGATTCAAAAATCTTAAAAAAAAAAAAAAAAAAAAAGCCATAAAAACTGGCTTTTTAGAAAAGGATTTTTTTTTCCTGTATCAAATATGTGTTAATCAGCAGTCCTAGCACTTATGTCCTTTTAGAACACAGATGGTTGACAGACATTTAAGAGAAAAAAAATATGGGAAGGGAAAGCAGTGTGTCTGAAAGTATCTTACATTTATACCATCTAGGTATTGTCCTTTCATGTACTTTGTAGGCTTTTAATTCTGGGATCTGTTTGAACTTTGTTGGAGTTAAACTTCATTTAGAAATGCTGTAACTATTTCTCCATTCATTCATTTAATCAGATTTACATTGTGTTTTCAAAAGTATTAAACAGATTGATCTGCAAAATATAAATATGGCAACCCTCAGTGTGCAACCTGGAAATAATTCATTTTCTCTCTGTTAGCAAAGTCTCTAGCTCAGAGTTAGAAATCTTGTTCAGTAACTGAGAAGGCTTATATACCTCAATTTTGGATTTACAGCAACTCATTGTAGAAGGATTTGAGCTTAAGAATGACTACATCCTAAGTGAAATCATTTGACTTCACCACATAGTTACAAAAAAAATCATGTTTTCCATTCCTTAACCCTCCCCACCGTCCCACCCCCCGTGGCCCAATATTTAAAGTGGATCAGTTGTAGTTGTATCCTAAAGTCCTCACCAAGGAGATAACAAATAAAGGTCCATATCACTGCTCCAAATCAGTATTGGACAGGATTCAACAACCTATCTGCTATTTCAGAAGAGTAACTACCTGGCTATTGGGAACCAGTAGTCAGAGCCAAAAATGTCTGGCCCCTGCCTGTCCCTTGTGTTATGTTTGATTTGGTAGTTGTGATCTGAGGAGGCCCAAGACACTGGATCCTACTGGTGAGATAAGCAGGAGAAAGCCTTCCTGAAAATGCCCCTGGGGCTAGGTGTGCACTTGGGGTTTGACCAGCCTGCAGAAGCAGGATGCAGGCAGTTCTGACATGTCCGCTGGCAGAAACTGTGCCCGCATAGCATCACCGCAGCAACTACAGGCTAACAGCAGAAGAGTGGGAGTTTTAAGGATCTTAGTAGCCCTTAGACCCTGCTGAAAGAAAACAGAAATTAACAACCTGTGTGTGTAAGGTCATTTTAAAATTGGGATTTAGGTGTTTTTGAACCTACCATCCTGTTAAATCAAAACTAAGTTTAAATATATAGCATAAATGCAATTGCATTTTTTTTGTCTTACAACATCATAAAAACTAATTTTTAACAGATTACATGCTTGGTTATATATTCCTTTACAGCAGCTTCAGAGCAGAACAGAGCAGAAAATCAAGCTCTCCACCTAGTTTGGTCTAATCTCTAATTCACATTCCTTAAAAGTTAGAGACATGTAGAAGTGAACTCAAAGATTGCGGGATATCAGATCTCCAGGCTTTTGGTCCAAGCCAGTCAGAATGCTCCTGTTTCACTGAGTATCAGTATTACAAGGTCTAAACAGTTTGTCCCAATTTAGCAAAGCCAACAACCTTGCACCTATTAGCAGTGAACCCATGACACCTCTCATGCATTTAAGCACAAGTATACTTTTAAGCACATAGACACTGTTTACTTTGCTAAAGTGGTGCCACAGTTTTAACATCTTGATGTGCTGAACTCTCAAGACAATAAGGTTTACCTATTCTTATAAGTATCCTCCAAAAGGTGACTTTTCATAAATGCATGACTGTTTTCAACTATGTTGATAACAGTACCAGGTCCCCAGAGGTTATTTCAGAGTCCTGACTGTGTGTAGAGCTGATTCCAGTGTCAGAGTCTGTATCATTTATGTCCAGATTAGTCACTCTATGAACAAAGTCAGGAACTGCAATGCTGTTACTGGAGATGCCACTGCCCTTGGGTGGCTCTTCATTTGACGGAAGCCTAGTTTCAATGTTGTCTTTAACATGTAGTAAATTAAATTCTTCTGTAAGAAGTTCATATTCTTTTTCCTTCTTTTGAAGCAATGAGTCCCTGTAGTTAAGCTCTTTCTGAATGCAGCTCAGGTATGAACTGATTCTCAGACCATCTTTCATACTTTTTTCCAGCTCATATTTTACACTTTCCATATTTGAGTTTTCCAGCTGAGCATTAGCAGCTCCTTCTGTTTGAACGTCATCTCCATTTTTTTCTGAGCATATACCATGTACCTCTTTTTCAATTTCAGCACACAGCTTCTCTATTAATTGTTTGTGATGTTTCAGTCTCTCTTCAACCTGTAAAATTCCCTCACTTGTGCTGAAATATTCATGCATCTCTTTTTGATCATCTGGCCTACTCCCTTGCTCCTCAGCCTCACTTGGATTGATCATTAGATAGGAGTCCTGCACATAATTTTCTCCATCATTGGCTACACGGTCCAAATGGAATTTCGCTTCACATTTTTCGATTTCCATATCTAGTTCCTTCATTCTAAGGACTTGCTGATGAATGGTATGATCTTGAGATATGATTAGGTGAATCAGTGTCTCCATATTATCTCTGTCTTGCTGAACACTGTCCTGTTTAAGTTTGGCCAGTTTCCGGAAAGTCTTCCTGACAATTTTCTTTTGCTTGTCTATTGGCAACATCTTCATGTAACTTGCTGGACTGAGTTCCCACTGCTTTTCTACATTTTGTACTACCTTAGCTTCGGCTGTTTTCCACAATGGAAATGAGAGGAAAGCATCAGACTTTACCAAAACAAAGTGCAAATTCGGCTGCTCTTCCCCCCAGGCCTTCCAAAGTCTCAGAATCTTTGTCAACGGAGGAAGGACTCGCTCGGAGCCTCTCCATTTTTCTACAATACAGTAATCACTAGGTTTTCCAAAGAGGACCTTTTTCTCTCCAAATGTTGTTTGATGTTCCTCAAGCAGTGCTTGAATCACTTCTGCACAAGTTGTGCGCTTTGTCAGGCCACATACAATCTTCTCTTCCTGGCAAACCCACACCACAATCTCTCTCTCATTTGAAGCCATGTCCTTGCTGGGAGATCTAGAAAAAAGAAGAGACCAAATTTAAATTGAATATAAATTCGTTGTAGTTTAACCTGGCAGGCAGCTAAGCACCACACAACCATTCACTCACTCTGCTCCCACCACAGTGGGATGGGGGAGAGAATTGAAAAAAAAAGGGAAAAAACGCATGGGTTGAAGTAAAGACAGGTTAATAGGACAGAAAAGGAAGGGAAAGTAATAATGATAATATAATAATTATATATATATATATAAAACAAATGATGCACAATGCAATTCCTCACCACTTGCCGACAAATGCCTAGCTCCTCCCCGATCAGCGGTCCCCTCCCTGGCCAACCCTCCCAGTTTTTATTGTTCCACATGATGCCATATGGTACAGGATATCTCTTTGGTCAGTTTGGGCCAGCTGTCCTGGCTGTGTCCCCTCCCAGCTCCTTGTGCACCCCTGACCTCCTCGCTGGCAGGGCAGCACGAGAAGCTGAAAAGTCCTTGGCTCTGTGCAAGCGCTGCTCTGCAACAACTAAAACATCAGTGTGTTATCAGCATTATTTTTCTCCTAAATCCAAAACCCGGTACATACCAGCCCCTATGAAGAAAATTAACTCTATCGCAACTGAAACCAGGACAAAATGGTAGAGACTGTATGAATAACAACTATAATTATACCACACTGAAAAATTGACTACCACATTGAAAAATTCCCATATTCTTGTACAAGACAATATACTTGTTTAAATTACATGAAGAAACACTATTGGAATCAGTAACAGAAAAACACACCCATTTCAGCTTCTGCTCTTACTACTAGCCCAGGTGAATGTGAATCTCCCACAAAAAATGTCTTTTATCATATTTGTTTTTTTTGTACACTTAACAAGTGTTCATTAACAATAAGTGACAAAGTGTGGCAATCTGCATTAAATTTCCAGTCTGTCCTAGAGTAAAATAACTTTCAGATCTGCATATCTGTCCTGATCACACAAACATTGCAAAAACATTTATAAGCTCTTAATATCACCCAGGCTTCTGAAGGGAAGAATCATGCTTCCAAATACACACTGAACATAAGTGGACTTTGAAATAGTGCCGAAAATGAGAAAAAATAATAGAACACAATGTAAGTTAAAAGATCTTGATGGTAAGATAGATATATAGCTCTTCTGCCACATCTGCAAACATACCGTGCACACATACACAAGTAATATAGACATTTTTCAAATATATCATATGAATGCAAGAAAATTTTAAAAGTTTTAAAATATATTTTATTAAGGAATTCCAATGAATGTGGTATTAACCTGACATTGCCAGCTGGTACCACCTTACAGACTGAGACACCTAAATTCAGATATCTAAGATGCCATTATAGTTGATGTAGCTGTCTAATCAATATAATCAGTGGAGCCTAGAGTGTGATTCAGATGACAAAATGCAGAAGTTTACTTTAGAGCTAAGTTTTAAGTTTTTCCCCATCTGAGCAGTCCTGGACCACCATGAGCTATGTTCAATGACACAAGGGCACTGCCAATGTAGGAGATGTGGCTGAAAGGAGAGGAGGGTGTGATATCCATAATATTCCTATCCTTTAGCCTCCACATGCATAATTTGCTGCTTGCACAGATCTGGTGATTTGGCCTCTTACCTAAAACGGTAAAACAATAAATTCTCTGAGGAAAAATGCATAGTTTTAGATTTTCTGGTATCAATTCCAGTTCATTTTAATGAATGAGATTTAACTCAGTCTGACAGAGAAAGCCTGAAAATGATAATGACAATTTTGACAATATTGTAAGGGCTCAATTCCACATTTTTTTTCTACCTAGGACTACTTATTCACAGGACATTTCTAGTTTTTTGAGACATAGTAGGAATGGAGTTTTACTTGGGTTAATTAGGGTTAGACCCTATGATTATTAAAGCAATCCAACTTGTTTCTTTTTCCTAATTATTGCACAACATGGGAGAGAAACTGCAGTCCAAAAAATTGAACTATGATTGACTCAGCTCTGGGTGCCATTCTGACCAGGAGGCAAGAATCCTCAAAAGACAGGAGACTGCAAATGAATACTAATAAAACCTACAAGAGTGACTTTATTAGTATCATCACACAGGAGAGCTCTGTCCAACTGCATTGCTTCAGGTCTTGGAACATCCTTCTGTAAAATTTGTGTTTTGTTAGATTACTCTGAGTGATGACATCATTTTCCCACTTCAATAACTCCTTCTTATAGGCCAGCATTTTACCATAATTACTTTTTAAAACTAGTGTTCAGATGGTTAATACATTTTTCCTAGACTATTTATGAAAATAGGAAAGAATACGTCACAGACATAGAAAATAGCAAAGCGCACAAAGAAACAACAATTTGAGTTCAAAAGGGGGGGCACAAAAGACAATATCAGATTAAATGGCATTACTGTTAAGTATGTCACATGCTAAAAAGTCAATATCTGTAAATTCTTTTAGGTTCACAGTATGATGTGTTATACAAATATTTTTGTCTGTTGACAGATTGGTAGTTAAATGAAACTTGCATAAATAGACAATTGCAGTGTAAGTCAGCTGTGACTGTCAAATAGCTCAGTATTTGTTTTACACTACATATATAAAAAGAAAAAAGAAACTAGTTACATTATATGTTAAGAATAAAATAACGCAAAATGAATTATCAAAAATACAGTGTCACAAACAATGTTCACTATTGGTAAATAAGTAATTGACCTAGAAATAAAAGTATACTACCAGTCATTGAATTTCAACTTATAAAAGTGCTGACAGAAAAATAAATATGAAATAGCTGTAAAAATGTAAGAAATACTAGGTTAGGACTTCAAGGCAGTAAGTTCAGAACAGGTCTTTCCTGTTGCTTTTCATAATCAATAAATACATTTTAGGTAATGTGTACCGTCTCAGTCTTTTAGCACTCTTCTGAGAGTCTTATGCAATTTGTTTGCACATGGAAACTTCTTATTTTTTCTCATTCTTGTTTTTGGTTGATTGACATATTGTCACCTACTCAGTATTTTCAGTGTGTAAGAGATTATTTAAGTTATGCAGAAGCTTACTTTCTCTTTTCCTCCTGGCTCCTTTAAAGATTGTCTATGAAGACAGTTTCTCTCTATGATATTAGTAAATCTTCATTCAGAAAAAAATTAAAAACACCATAGACACCCCTTGTATTTGTGTACTGATAAGTACTTATGTTATACACGTTTTTTACATGGACTTCCCACTGACTTCAGCAGCAGTTCAGCATGCTTCTGATGGAAATACATATTTTATTGTAAAGCAATCTCTAGAGGATCTCTGCAAACAATACAGAAATATGGATATAAAATAACATGTTTAGATTATTGTTTTCAACTATTTTCTAGCTGTTCCCCTCCCCTCCAATATTTTTTTTCAGTTACAGTGCACTTGTCTACTCAGACTTTACATTGAGCTTTCTTGGGAAGGATTTTTGTTTAGTTGTCTATAGAGTATTTAATATGCTGAAGTCCATAACTAGTCATAGTACTTCAGGAATGGAAAATGTATACAGATGCAGGTACACAAAGAACTCAAGTAGCTTATACATACATACATATATATACTTATACATATATATGTGTGTGTGAATGTATAAGCATATGTTACATACACCTTGTAATTATATTGTCAGCTTTTGCAGAAAAGAAGAGAAGAAAAAACATTCTGAACATTACAGTAATTCTTAGATCAAAACAGAACTGTAAAGTGCAAATTCTTTTTTTTTTCCATGTGTTGGTCACAACATACATTATCCTCTTTTTTCATTCAGTAGCCTTAATATAGTTTTGTTTTTGCTTTTTAATCTAAAAAGAATTAATGAATCATTTTTAATCTTACAGTACCATGGAATTCTAATATATTTAAAAAAAAAAAAAAGCAACAAAAGCATTCTTTATTATCTTCCACTATAAAGTGGTAAAACTGATGTGGCCTACCATGGTCCTTTTAAGTAAAATTTATTCTATAATTCTTTAATCATAGTTAATCCAAGTTATGCCAAACAGAAATGAAGCTTTAGCTTGTCAGTCACAGCATAACAATTATTAAAGACTTGCTTTCAGAATGCAAGAAGATGTTAATACTAGGAAGCATCTTTCATTAAGCAGTGCATTCCTTATAGAAATTGGAGACCAGATTCTGCATATGTTAACTGGAATTCATCTCACTCAGTCATCTGGAAGTTAAGATTTCAGTATAAATTTACCATCAAAGCTCCTCCTTGTCATGAGAGGAGAGTAGACCTCCAAGGAGAAAGTCTCCACATCCTAAACCATCTATGGTCTTTTGGATAAAACCTCAAATGAAGCTATTTCTCTCTTCCATTGACTACAAGAAATCTATGTAGTCATCTTCAACTGAATACCTCTTTTTTCAGGTAGCTAAATACAGGTGAGAGTAATCCAATCACATTCTGGTTTACAGTCCAAGAGAAATGTAACAGGAATGGTTCGGATAGTACTAGACTTAGTAAAGCTAACTTAGACATGGGACCTACACATTATAACTTCACAGCTTCAGAGGCTGACTATTCCATTTGCTGTTTGATTTGTTAATTTTTAACAAATTTTTAATTTGTTAATTTGTTAAGCCTTGATGATAACAACAACATGCAGGTCCTTTTTTTTTTTTTTTTTTTTTTTTTTTTTTTTTTTTTTTATAATTTTTTTTTTTTTTTTTTTGCAAAGTCACTTGTTGCTCTTGTACAGATGAGCAGTTAAACTTAAGAATGGTCAAAAGTATATTTCCAATCTTTTTTGTTTGTTTTGATTTCTAGTTTCATGCCTTCTACTTTTTGCTTCTCTTCATTATCACCCCAAAAACATATTAATCATATCACAGACCTCACACAAAGCCTTGATTGTGTCAGCACAAGCTGGTTGCTGCATATCAGATATATGCTTCATTAATTTATTATTCAGGCCTAGGGGAAGAAAGGTAATACATTCCAGCAATGCATAGACAAAACAAAAACACAATCTTATGTTGCACAAAGTCAAAATATGAGACAGCTTAAAAGCTGCACTTCTAATATTCACAAAATATAAGGGATGACTGGCACAAAAACATCTGTATCAAAAACATAATTCTTTGCCTTCCTGAAAATTTTAACACTCAGTTACTAACTGTGGAATATATAGCTTTACAAGCAATCAGACCAACCAAATAAAGGAATTCCTCCTACTTTTTAGAATTACACCTTCATGCTTACACGATGCTCATATGTCCTTACTAAAGGACATTATTTTGGGGCTAGATCACTTGTGTATTATACTGATAGCAGCTTAATATGGTGTTTCTAAAATATCATTGACTCTAAAGAGCTTTTTTTTCTTTGTTGAGAGAAAAACAAAAATCAGATAAAATTATTCTCTCCCTTCACCACAATAAATTATTTGTATACTTTCACATAAAAATAAAATGGAATTCCTTTCCTGACATTCCCATATTTTTCGTATGTACTCATCCCAAGAAACTAATCAAACTGAGCAACTCAAAAATACCCAGGTAATGGCTAGAAATTTCACAGCCAAGACATTTTTGTGAGCCCCTTGCTAGCGCTGCTGTTTAATGCTTTACTAATTTTAAGACAATATGACCAATTTCCTAGACAAAATTGTTAGTGTTAGTAAAATTCGATTATGTTCATAATCAAAACTGCTATTCACTCTCTCCTCCCAGTCACTGAAATCATTTATATGGAAGAAAAAATCTGCAGGTGAATATAAATAACACACAAAGCAACACATTAATCTTTTGCTGGAAAATATATAACATTGTTAATAATTTATAAATTTACCACCAAAGTGTTCATGCTGAAAAGCCAGCTGTATGAAATAGCCTAGTCTTATTTTTTCACTAACTTATTGATAAAATTATATTTTATAATCTTAATTTTCAGAAGTGGAAGAGCTTTTACTTATTATATACTAATTTAATTACTGTTAATCAGATTCCATGAAGTTGTGTCTGTCAGAGTACAAACGTTTGTGGGTTGGAATTTTATTACATTTAGTGCAAATAACCTGTAATTCTTTATGTCAGAAGGATAGTTTCTAGTATGCTAACAGATGATTTGACTAATTTAGCCTGTTTTACTGTAGAAAATGAATCCAATTTTGGACCTTTAGGATCTTTTCTTCTTCTCATGTATTTTTTCTTTTTGATGCTGTGATTCATGAAGCTGTGACGGGGAGGTTCAGGCTGGATATTAGACAAACGTTCTTTATTAAGAGGGTGGTCGGGCACTGGAACAGGCTCCCCAGGGAAGTGGTCACAGCACCGAGCCTGATGGAGCTCAAGAAGAGTTTGGACAATGCTCTCAGACATTGGGTTGGGTGGTCCTGTGTGAACCCAGGAGCTGGACTCAGTGATTCTTGTGGGTCCCTTCCAACTCAGGATATTCTACGATTCTATGATTTCAGCATATGTTAAGACCCAGAAAGCCAAACAACACAACATAGATATCATTTGCAATGCACAAAACAAAACAAAACAAAAAACAACAGAACAATAATTTGTTAACAGTTTCCTACAGACAGTATAAACCACCTCTGTACATACAGCATACAGCCTAATCTGCAGCAAATCAGATGATAATTTGTCATTGACTGGCTGCTGCGATGGGGTCCTCAGGTAGCCTGAGCTCTCTGGTAGGTATGCTGTTGTCATGATATCCCCAGAATAAGACTTGTAAATTTCTATGAAACAAAACCCTATATTTTGTCAATATACCACCTAGAACAATTCTTTTTTTTTTTTTTTTCTTTTTACTTCAATGAAGAAAGCAAAAGCAACTATGTGACAAAACAGAAATAAAAAGACTTTAGAAACAACCCTCTTGTTGCCGGATCTTGCAGTCCAGTCCTTGCCTAGAGCTTCGGTGTCTGCCATCTTAGTTCCTTTCTGGATTCCAGAAAGATCTGCAGAGTCTTCCACGAAGCAGGAGGTACCAGCGTCAGACAGGCCCAGGCAGGGCTGTGCTGCCCACAGCTCTCAGCAGGCTCTCCCGTCCCTCTCCAGCTGCACACTCCCGGCTCCTTGCCAAGACCTTCTATGCCTTTTTTGCTGCCTGCCATGTTGGGCAGCGAGGAAGGACCTCACAGCCAAGTGAGCTCAGTCACTGAGACACCTGCTCTCTTTTGAAAAAGTTATGACGCAATGGCATAAAGCATCCTGGGAAAAAAATGAGACAGCTGCCACAAGAGCATTTAATAATCTGATGTTTTCAAGGGTCTTTGAGTATGTTGCTGGTGCACGCAAATCTGCCCATCTGGATTTTGACAAGTGTACATTTGTGCTATGGTCTTCTCTGTGTTCTGCACCCTGAAGTGCTTCCTCCATGTGCAAGGCGACAGACAGCACATGCCTTGTTTACACACTCACCAGTGAACCTTGTTGTCTCAGTGCCTCAGATCCAAGCCATAACTACTTATCAAAACAATCTGATGGCTTTTAATTATATTTACTTGTTAGAAGTAAGGAGAGGTCAATATTACAGGGACAATTCTTCAATACAAACAATCTGCAGATGTCCCATGCCTTCGTAGCATAGGACACATGCTATATCTGTCATTTGAGAGCTTCTCTCAAAGGTTATATAAGAGCTAAGTAGTTTATCAGTCTCTACATTACATTTAGAAATTATATTATAATAAACTATAATATAATATTGCTTTTATTATTCATTTTTCAAGATATCAGCATATTACCATACATGTAGAAAGCACATATGAAGCAATGCACAATCATTCTGGGAACAACAAAAACAAAAAACCCCAAGATATTTTGGCTCTGTGGAATTTTTATCTGTGAGAAAGGGATTTTTGACAGAATGAGTTTAAACACTAAAGCTATAGAGAATACACAGCCCATATGAAAACTGAGGTCAAAAGTCTTTCAACCTTTTGGGAACAAATGGATCATATTAAGAGTTCACGCTAAGTTTATTCAGACCATCCACATTTAATCCACCTTTTTACTCAACTTTCTATCACCTTCTGGAGAGGTATTCAGAAAGCAATAAAGGCCAAACCCTACACTCAGTATGCCTCCTGTCTAAGTAGATTACATGCTTCTGAGTTTCCTAAGGGCAGCAATGAGGAAGTATCTACTCTCTCACCACCCAGTGAAGCTGGAATTACTCCAAAGCCTTAGGGATTCAAGACAGCCTATTAACTAACTGCATTCCCATTCCCCTTCACCTATCCCAAACAAACAAACAAACAAACAAACAATATTTATTTCAGAAATATTAATTTAATGTTGCACAGTTAATGTCCATATAGTGTAGGGGATATAAATTCCATATATAAGGTGCTAGAATCTTGCTTTTTCTTCCCTTCTGCATCACACTAAAGTAAGGGCAATGTCTAGCTAAAAAGTATATTGACAAGGCAGTACTTTAATTATGATAATGGAAAAAAAAAAATCATCGAACATACCACAGAAACATTTGGAAAGAACACCATACAACTTGTGAAAGCAAAATAATTCTTTCAAAATAAATAACTTAAATTTCTCTTTACCATCTGTTTCTGTATCCATTTAATTTTGTTCTATGATATAGTTTCCTCCTTTACTGATATGCACATAGGCATTTATTAAAAATAAAAGAGAAGATTAGGCATCTAGATATGCATGTGACATTTTTCAAACACATGCATATACATGATAGTTTGGATGTTCTAACTGAAATATTTCAGATATTTGAAATAAGAAAATGATTTAAACAAAAGCTATTTAAAATAGCTTTGTGAAACACATTTCTCTTAGTATCAGTTTATGTATATTTTGCAATTTCTTTTTAAATGTGTAAATTTTTAATTCAGCAAGATTTCCATACTGTCAAGAAGCCTCTATGAAACATTTTAATTAGCAACAGCTGTTGAGATTTATGTCCTACATCAATTATCATTTTTTCACTTAAAATATAACTAGTTCCTTAGTCTCTTTTCCAGAGGAATGCCATCACCTCAGTTTGCTACTGTACAAAATTGCATTCATTATAATTCAGCAATGATCTATAGTAGAAATTTCTGTTCATCCAATCATTTTACACTATATTAGTGCTCTATGACAATTTTCTGTTAAATAACTTTGAATTATTATAAGATAGAAATTCTCTGTCATAGATAAATAACGTGACATTTATGATGATTTGAAAAAAAAAGTTCTGTCAGATAATTATTTTATTGTGAATAAGTCATTCATAACAGAATTCTTGCTGACTTTAAATGTCAAACTTCATGTGTGTTTTATTCTAACAGCTGTATTGCTTGGGACACAGTACCTAAACAGGGACCACTATTTAAGAAAAATAAAGAGAGAGGGAAAACAAACAAACAAACAAACAAAAAAAAAACTCATACTACTTAAAAAAGTTAAAAAAGAAATAAAAGCAACCCACAAGAAGGACCAACAAGGACTGAAAGTAATAATTATAATATATGATAAGTGGACAGATAGCAGAGTTTATACAACATAAAAATGTAAGCGAAGAAATTGCACTAACTTAGAATGTAGCACTAACAATAGAAATAAAGAAATAAAAGACATTGTAAGAGGAATTATCCACCTTGCTCACTAGATAAGAGTGATAGTTATAGCAGATTATCCTGAAAAAAAAAAAAAAAAAAAAGTTTAACAATGGCACTAACTCTCTGTCATTGCACTAGTGGCAGATCATGTTTTGCAAAATCTCCTTTGCAAATTCCAAGTACAGATTTTCATCAGAGTTGACGAAAAGCTACTGTGTTCTCCCCTTCTCTTGTTAGCTCTGCCCTATACCATGTTTACACTTGCAATGACTTAAGCTATAGGCAAGTGAAATGGCTGCAGTCTCAATTCAGATGAAGACTGCATCTGCCCCTGCCTTTTTCTCCTGTCTTACCCCTGAAATTATTTCTCTCCCCCAAGGGTATACATTCTCTATAAACTACATCCACACTTTAAATCTGCCTTCCTGTCAGACAGATTATCCTTTCTCCATTGTATATTCAAAGTCATAAGGTTGGTAAGTGGATATTACGCAAAAAATGTTTGGAATTTCAGTGAGTAACATTAGCAAATTTTCTGTGTACACAAAATGCTGTGACAGATAATGTCCACATCATATCAAGTCTGTATTTGTGATGGCCTGACACAGTGAAGGTTTGAGAACAAAACAGAGCTAGGTGTCTACCAAAATATTTTCCAAGACGAGCAACAATAACATTAACAATTTGCTTTACTGGGAAAATATGCTTTGATGTGTATATTGCAACCGCTACTGAGGAAGCAACTGTGATACAGGAATGGCAGATCCATGAAGAACTCCACAGCCCCTGCATGATGGGGGTAATAGGAAGATAGACATTTTTGAATTCCTCTGTGTTAGTAAGCAACATGCAAAGTTTAGGAATATCAATATAGTAGATGCTACATCTTGATTTTGAGCAGTGGGCAGTTCTCACTATTTGACAAGTGAAGATGCTACTGCTTTTTTTAGCTACCACAAAAATTTTGCTACATTGTAAAAATATAATTCTCTGTATAGTTCCTGTGTCTATTTAAGTGTCTGTGCATATTTAAGCATTGGTTATACTATACAAGCTTTATGGGGCTCCTGTTATTAATGTACAGAATGTATCTAAAATTCCATCACTTACAATAATACACCAGAAGCAGAATCATTTATAGCTTGTTTAAAACATAGGCTTCAAAATGACAAGGTTAGAGCTGTTATTACAGCAAATAGAAATTTAGTTTATCTAACTTCTCCCATTAGAATTTTTGTAAACATCTTTCAGAAGCACCCTGGTTATTTATGAGCTTTTGACATTAAAAGAAGTGAGGGGAATTCCAGGGGTTGTAGGCACTATTTTTGTTGTTGTTGTTGTTCTACAAAATTGTGTTTAGCTCTTGCTGAAAGGCCAATGTATACTATTTCCCTCCCCTGGGTTTGTTGACATCTTGCTCAGCGAAGAAACAAACACAAAGCATTCTGATGCTGGGTCTGGACTGCCAGAACATGAACTAAGTGCACTATGCATAGGCCAGTGATATTAATGTAAGTTGAATAAAGAAACAAGATGCAAACAAGGAAATGATAAGATTTCATGCCACCTTTCCGATACCCCCTGGGCTAAAGGAGACTATAATGGTTACCTTCTTATGAGCCCTGAAACACAGAGCATGGCTCAAACAATTCTACTCTTGGTGACACCACGTGGGCCATATGCTAACTTCATTCACAGTGAAAGAAAAGAAAGTCCAGATGGACTTGGTTTCTTTTCACCAATTCTGCAAGCTGAACTGAGACTCAGCAAAGAACCTCTTCTGTTCCTTACCATCTTTTCTTTACGGCTACCTACTGTAATTACTGCTGTAGCTTCTCTAGCAGCTGCCTATGGTGAATTTCAGAGTGTGGACACTGTACTCTAAGGAACATCATAGGAACGAGTATTTTTATCCTCTGTTTTTTAAACACCCCAACACCCCCCAAAGCCCATCCCCAAAATATACAAAATTGCTTACAACTACCTTAGGCAAATGATGATCCTAAACACTATTTTTACTGCTAAATCCAGTTTTATGGGTTACGAACTACAAGACTTAGAATTTGATGAAGTGGTTTAGGTAATCTGATGGCTACCTGTCAAATATATATGTAAATATGTGTATTTGAGTATTGCTCCCTGAGTTAGGTCATATGGTGTCAGGTGAGAATGAGTGCCAATGTGAAGATGGCTGAGAGAGGCAAGGAGCCTGGTAAAGAGGGCTTAGGAATGCCCTTGATGCAACAGCAAGCCTTTGGATCTGCCCAGCCATCCCATCAAACATCATCCTTAAAGCTTCCCTTTATTCTTTCAAATCTGTCCTATAAAAATCTGTATTATAAAATCAAAGGGACCACATACCATTTTTTTCAAAAGACCCAAAGCCTAATCACATCAGCAGCCACAAATCCTGCATTTTCTATCTTTGCTTTCTTAATTTTTTGACATCTAAGGATCTTTCAAAACATTTTATTTTTTTAATATATATACATATATATCACAAAATCAAGTTTGATTATCTCTTTACAGTTTGCCAGGAGTTAGAATGGCAGGATGGGCTTCAATTTTCTTCTGTATTTATTGCAATATATTTTGCAGACTACGGAACCACTTTGAAATTATACTGTATGATCTTCCACATTTGGTCTGCTTTCATTAAAGTATATTGAAGATGTTGCCTCAAAAGGGGTTCTATCAAGACATCATTTACAACCAAAAATTTTTTTTCAGGTTTCTCCCTTGAACTTTCAGAAAGTTAATTCAATGATAAATGCGTTCCATTACTTACAATATTTGAAGAGCTGAAAGGAAAAAGAAATGAGATGATGAAGTGGACTCATACAAATCTCTAAAGAGCTAAATTGAGTACTAGATACATAATTATGCTAACAAGAAAAGTGGACAAAGATTTAAAAAAAAAAAAAAAAAGAAAGAAATCTGAAGCATTTTAGTGTCAATTAACAATCTGGGAGAGTTGTGCAGCTTATGCTTTCACATAATTTTCTAAAATTGCCTATCAATGAATGCTTCGATATGTAGTTAGTCAGGGATGGGTTGATAGGTTCTCCAAAATATCCCTGAATCCTCTCTGAAGAAGCTACTGAACAAATGAAATAAATTGTTAACCTTACCAGCTGGGCTCTGCCCTAGCCATGGTTGTGCTAAAGATGGCACAGGAGCTTGCAAAACTGGTTCTAGACAGCTGAACAATAGCTATGGGGAAGGCAAAGAGGGAATAACTGCTGTCTGGAAGCAAGGTCAATGATGGATCCTAAAGATCAAGAGTAATAGGAAGTTCTCTTGATTAATGTACAGAATAAAGTGTAGACAAGGGAGAGATACAGAGAATGGTGTCCGGTAGCACCATGTTATTTTTATCTGTGAGAAGATGAAGGAAGCTGACTGCAGAGGAGAAGCATTCCATGATCCAGATAAAAAGACATATGAATCCTAAAATATTTGACTGATCATGACTTAAGCCCAAAGTCTCTTCCAGAACTATGAAGAAACTGAGATAATAAGTAAAGGAAAAACATTTTTTCCTAATCTGTTTTTTAACTTTTTTCATAAACTCAATTTTTCTTTTCCTTAGCTAAAATTTCATGAATCCTCACAGAAATATTCTCTTCTGTATCCAGCTAGGACCACCTCACTCTAAACCACATGAGTCAAGATGAATTATGTCATAAAGATAAAGGCCTTGTTAAACTGTCTGAGATAACCCACCTGAATGTGACTGACCGCTTTAGGAAAAAAAAGAAAAAAAAAATACGAAAATTTCACACAGCTGAAAAGATGTCACACACAGAAGTGTCTGTGGCCAAAGACTAAGGCAGGTCCAAGAAATCATGGGGCTAGTTTTGCAAGACGCATCTACAGCAGGATACTGATTATCCCAAGAGGGCTGTGACACCAGAAAGACACCGCAAACTATGTGTTGTCTTCAGTTCACAGAAAGACAGACATGAGTCAACATTCAAATTAATCTGATGTTTCTTTATTTCACATATCCAAACATCTTTGCAGCTAGGGATCCTTTCAACATATGAGCAATGTAGATGTCTTTATAGCTTAGGGAGGATAAAAAGACAGTTTAATTCTAACAAGACACTTCATAAGCTAAATGGATACAGCAGTGACAGCTAAATGAAGGCGTTCTTCCTTCTGCTATGAGAACAACTCTGTGATGTTTGGAGAAATACAGATATTTAGAATTTTTCCATGACATGTTCACATTCTGTTTGGCACTTTTGTCTCTAAAAGGACTCCTATAGGTAATCAGTTTTGTAATATGTACATGTATATGTATGCAATCTACAGAAATATCTATTTCTGTACATATTATTTATATATATATGAGTTGGGGTTTGTAATATATTTTATTGTACATTAGATATAGATGATATAGGTTAGATCTGTAATAAGCAATGTGACAGTATATTTTATTAGCTATACATATGCATTACAAGATCACACACAACACAAACTGTCATATGTACATTTGTATACTAAATGGGCCTACCATGCATAAGCACTTTAATAAAAAGAAATATGCTCAAGAGGCAGTTAAGCACTCAACAACTTTAAGAATCACAGTTAAAGTTTTCCATGCTACTTAGTTCAACAAAAATGAATTCAATTCAGCATATCCATAGCAAGGTGCCTTCTCTCACTTACATCAGACCCCATCTCACTGAATGCATACAACAAATACTCAGTTTTGCCAGAGTCACAGAAGGTACTGAGGCTTTGCAGGCACTGAGTGTTACAATATTCAGGTGCTTTCCCTGCTCCTGAAGTTCATAATCCCCTCTTGGGCACTTAAACTTCCACAAAAAGTGACACAATACAGTTAACTCCTAACAGGATTTGACACTGGCAAGCTCAGTAGGAACTGACCTAAAATAGGCAGAAACACAAATGAAAGAGCAGGACTTAAGTATTTACTGTTAGTCTACATTCAGATGTTCACTGCATAACACATTATAGAATTAATTAGAATGACAACTAAGAGCCTGATCTCCTTCTCCCAGTGAAGCCTTCAACACGAATCTTTGTCTTTCTCTGAGTGACTGTAAGGAACTTGTGCAAGCCAAGACAAAATGGAACAGCTTCAACAGGAAATACTGAGAGAATTTCAGTTTAGAAAACTTGACAGGACTTTCCTGACAAATACATGTTGAGGATGTCAGTGTGGGTATCTTACAGGGGTGTTCTGGCCACTGGGGTGCCTGGCTGCACTTTGTGTGTCATTACACATGATCTGAACAGGGCTGCTAGATGGGAACTCATGGCTGAAAAAGGTGAATGACTACTCTTTTCTTAATTATGGAAGGGTGTGAGGGAGGTACATAACTACAGACTTTTCAGGACTGTTGTGAGACCTGATGGTAGTACAGGTGGCTGGAGAATGCTGCTAGTTGAAATGTTACTACTGCGGGTTTTAATCATAATTTAATGAACATCAGAAGCTTCTAATGCTAGTCTTAGGTAACAACAATGAGATCAAGGTATCAAAGTCTCTTTCATAAATTAACCTTTATTACTTCTGTTCAGTATGTGTCCCTTTTACATCTTCTCTTCTATGTATGCTACTACCCTTTACAGAAGATAATTTTTAATTTATTTTTTTTACTATGCCTTTTAGATATTCAACTAGATATTCAACTGCTTCATAAACTAACACATTACTTAATTTATCTTCACATACTCTTCTAGCGATAGAAGAACACAAAGCTCAAAAACAGTTAAGCCAAACCATTCACTTGTTTAAGCTCCCAGTGTGGTTAACTGACCTGGTATCTATAGAGATGTCCAAAGCAGGACATCCCTCAACTTCCTTTGCTCAGTCCTTGTGCAAAACAGATTACAGGACACAGAATTAGAAAATGAGGAACATGCAGTGAGTAAACACTTTTGTAAGCTGCGGTTTATGTGACTTGCCCAGTGTCACGTAGGAATTTTGTGTCAGGGGCAGGGAATAGCATCCATTCTATTAGGATGGTTCTCCCTTAATCATACATTACCCATCCATAATTCACCTTCATTCACTATTCCCTTTTTAATTACTAAAATGAATGGTACAAAAGATGGTTAAATAGGTGTACTACAAGGTCTGAGCATGCTCTATGAAGAACTTCCCTTTGAAAGTGATTGGGGTGGAGCTCAGCTCATCTACCTTTAGCTATTTAAAATGTAGATGTGTAAAGATAATTTTCTGACTTTCCTCTGTAATCAGTGGCATAAGATAGGCACCTCCAAAAGGGTTGACTAATTCCAGACTAAAATGGGAGTCTAAGTCTGAATGAATTGCCCTCTGGAAATGTTTAGATGTATCCATTAACTACAAAGCGTACCTAGATGAATAGATACCTAAATGTTCAATGGCTAAAATTGACTAAGATGAAACTCACCTTTTGTGCCTTACCGTGTACCTGAATCTTATGGACAGTCTGAGTGTCAGTAAAACTACGTACTGTGACCATCCACAACTGCAGTTCCAAAAATAACTCAGATCTTTGTCTGACACCTGTAATGGCCTTCACAAGTAAACAAACTTGATTAGTTATCTATCTAGACCTTAAAGTACTAGAACTAGAAGTCTGGTAAAGTGCAGAAAGGTCAATAGCAATCCTAAATTTTTGTTAGGAAACTGGATTTGTTAAAACAGGATACTGACACAAAGTGGCCCTGAGAGATATAGGCAATAATCAAGTTAAACAAGTACATTTAGTACCATAGCAATCAGTACAGAGGAAATCTGTCAACAGGTAATGTCCAAGTGAAACAACAAGGCAGCACACCAGTTTGCCAATTCTTAAGCCAACAGAAACAAAAGCAGCTGAAAATCAGTATATGATCCTGCATTTATAAACATCACTAAGCCACACTTTGATCAGTAAGCAGAATCTGAATCTGATAACTTCTTATGACAAATAAGGCATATAATATGTTATCAGAACGGTGCCCTGACTGTTGCTCTGAAAATTTTTGTTGTTTAAAGCATTTTAACAGTGGAAACTACTCTCAAAAGAACTAATCTTATTTTGAATTTGGAGGAGGTTCGGGAAAACAAACTAAGATGTTCCTCATGGATGAAGGAATCTATCAACACAGAGCAAATTGCAGGTTCAAGACCCAAGGGCAGACTGTCTTAAAAATTAGTAGTCTTCACTCAACTACATTATTCCACTGAAGTCATGCATCATTACAAGTTAAATTAAGGTAAACATATTTATACCTGACCAAAACAAAACTTGATGTAATAGATGATAATAGATAATAGATGTAATACATTTTTATAAACCTGACTTTGCCCCTAAACATGAGAATGATATTCCTTTTCATATTTAATTTAAGCCGTGACAGTTTTGTATTATTAAAATGAGGGCAAAATCAATATCTTATTCTTGTCTAGAGAGCTGGTTGTATTTTCCATTATGATGTGAAATTCACAACTCAGAATTCTTTACATTAATGAATGAGAACAGATGGGGTGGAGAATAAAGAAAGCAAATTAATCAGATTGATAGGTTTTATCCTCAAAATAGAAAATTGATATTTATGTTTTTTTTTTTTTTTCATAGCAAATACCTACCTCTGTATAAATATATCTTCCTCCTATCAGTACTTGGCAGCTGACTAACAAATGTTAAAAAAAAAAAA
>VXAA01002100.1:0-172715 GCA_013399115.1 Anseranas semipalmata
AGGGGGTCCACCACTATTTGGGGCATCTCACCCCAACGCCTTTCTTTCAGGCCTGGCAGGGAGTTGCTCCACCAGTCTATCTTCTGCTCACGCTCCCTGACAACCCTTAACCTCTCCACCTCCTCCTTGAGCTCTGCCACCAGGCTGACCAGGCCATCTACCCGCTCGCACCTCACACACGTGGTGTCTCTGCCACCCTCCGATGGCAGCAACAGGCTCAGGCACTCCCTGCAGCCAGAGACCTGAACTGCCGCATTTTGGGGCAGGCAGTCAGTCTGGGTTGCCACAGACTTTCTGGAAAGAGCTTTCTGCCTAGTGGAGACCATGGCTGGTTTAGCTACAGGTGGACAGCCGGTAGATGAGCTAGTCTTCAGAGATGAGCTTGTTTTCAGAGAATCCTCTTTGAGGAAATGTTCTGGTCTCCTGAGATGTGTTAATCCTAAGCAACACTTATTTTAGAGTGATGTATTTAGAGAAAATCCCCAAAGGGGTAGTATATGTTGACTAGTTATTTTGATTTTATTGTGTAGATCATAATTTGTGTATTTCCAGATTATTATATTTTAGTGCTTGAGTCTGCTTGCTCTCTTACTTAGGAAAGAAAAGAATTAGCCAGGGTGAGTGTTCCTCAACATTACTGGATTGGGCCTTCAGACACTGAAACATTTTGATTGCAAGACGATAGAAGCAGAAATGTCTGTTAAAGTGCTCTGAGTGCCAGGCCTTCTTACATCTGGACTCCACACCTTACCCCTCCTTGAATTTCTCCATACTCAAATGGATTTGTTGCTTTTCTGAAAAAAGTCTTCCAGTATATTAAGATTTATTTTATTTTATATTTTATATTTTATATTTTATATTTTCTTTTTCTGCTAGAACAGATTAAAATGATTTGACTCCAAGCCCTATAATCCAGGGTTAGACCATTCTTGTATGGCTTTAAAATTATAATGTCTGGGATGAATAAACAAAAACAAAACCAAAAACAAATCCAAATATTATAGGTTTACAAAACCTAATTCCCTGGGTTTTACTTTGAAAATTTGTGTTGGTTCTGGTCTTAGTCTCACAATCGGGAAAAGTGCAGAGTGGGATTTGAGATTAATCAGGAGTGATAATTCTGATGTGGGTTTGTCTTTATTATGGGGATTTCCTCCTTTCACTTGCGGGGTCTTGAGTCTATCTGGAGACTGGTCAGAAGGAAGCCTAGCCTCCCCTTGGCTGGGCTGTGCAAAGATTTCCACTCCTGCTCTCCATGTTCCCTTCTGTTTCCTTGCACACCTTGTGCACTGTGAGTGTCGGGTTTAGGCACAAGGATTCTTCCTCTAAGTACCATATCCAGCACACCGTGGTCTTAGCCAGATCCTGAAGGCTTGTTATAGTAATAATGATGAAGTGTTCAACAGTTTCTTGCTGAATGCCAAGGGAGAAGTGACCCGCAGGAGAACTCTGAAGGGGATTCCTAGAAAGGAAGGAGATGATCTTCTGGAGCTGAGCTCTTTCAGCCTGGCTGCTGGGAGATCTGTGAACTCTGTTGAGGGAAAGGAGGCTGTGTAAACAGGCAAGAGGGGGGAGTCATTTAAGTCAAAATAAATGCTGTGAAATTCTTTCCATTGTATCTCAGTGAATACAGGAGCCTGGATGATGAAGCCATGAATTCCAGAGAAGGGGCACCTGGAACAGGGCCTGTGAGGAAGGGGAAAAAATATTATAAAACATAATGATAAAACAGTAGGGGAGAGCAAGGACCATGAAAACATCAAAAGTCATGGCAATTGTTTTGGATGAGAATGTTTTTAAGAGTCCCTGTTTACGTTGGACAGGAGAGTTTGCTTTGAACAATGGGTGAACTTTTGCAAAGCAGGCAAAATCCACTCTACTCACTACTATGAGTTTATTTGTCTTTTCCTGAAAAAATGCACATATTTATAAAAACAGTGAAAAATGAAAAGGTGTCTTATTGTTTTGCTGTCTCCTTCAGGTCTTCTTCTCACACTGCTCATGCTGGACTGTTAGAAATACGACTAGATAAGATGCAGGGGCAATTTGCCCTTGAAATGCACATGTGTTAGTTGTGGGGTGTAATTTATTGGGTTCATGCATCATAGATGCAAACATATAACTGTGGACCAGACAACAGGGTTTTCTGCCAGTGTCACTAAGCTTACCTAAGGTATTCTTGGGGTACCCCATCCAGCTGATTCTGAACAATTAAACTCTGCAGATGTCTAAGCCCTGGTTTTATGCTTATTTTTAATAATATGTAGGTGTCCAGGATACTCCAGACTTGCGTTTGTGTATGACATTGTGATCACGAGATATTGTCACATGAGATATTGTTCAGCCTTGTGGGTCAGGAATGTGGGTGCTGCAAGCTAAAGCAGGCTAGAAGAGGAGAATTATAGCTCTTGCTCCAGGACAGGCTGCTGGATGGTTCTCTGGGGATCTGATGAAGGTGCTTGCAGTCCCCAGTCCATTTGGGTGGACCCAAACCCATGATGTGGGTTTGGGAATCCTCTCACCCCAAGCCCACATTATCACCTCTCCATGTGCACTTGGCTTTACAAACTAGCTTCACCCACCCTGCATGCAGAGAGTGTTGGTTACTACTGTGCTGCTGAAGCCCAGATGTCCTTGTGTTGCTTGAGAATGGACAGAGGTGAGCAAGCAAGGCCAGGCCATTGGAGTCACATAAGTGCAGTGACCAGCCCAGCAGCAGGACTCCTGCAGCTGGGGAAGGCTGGGTGGGCTTCTGTGTGCATGATGCTCGTACAGTTTCCATGGGAGCTGCCCCTGAGTGCCCCCCGCCTAGCAGGGCAGGCATGGGAAACACACTGCAGAACCATCTACATGGCATCTTCTCCTCTCCCCTATGAAAAAGAGAAGCCATGAGAAGCTCCGTCAGCTAGAAAGCATTCTCTAAGCACTGATAAATATTGGATATTTGCAGCAGCAACCAGCAAAGGCAATGGTGCTATCTCCAGAACAGAGTGCCAAGAAATTTGTGACCATTCTCTAACATCAAGCATAAGCACAGCAGCACCATGCTGTGCTGCAGAGTACATAAACCCTGAACTGTACCTGGCCACGACACCTTTCAGGAAATAATACCCCCTTCACTTCTGCAAGGACCTCCTTTCCTCCCTGCCCTGGTGCTAACACTGCAGGTGACTGGGGCAGCTTGGTGGCCCCGCAGGGCATGGTCTGTCTAAGAGGGCTCTACATTGCAGCCCCTGGACAATGGCTAGCTGTTCCTGGAGTGCCCCATACATTCCAGGATGCATTGGGCCTCACAAGTTAAATATTTAGTCTTTCCTGAATGTGAATACTTCCTGAGCTGCTGGTTTTCTTGTTTTCGTATATTTGCCTTTGTTTCACTTGATTAGAGCGGTGGGGTTTGTAGATAGGGACTCTATTCTTGGCAGAAAGCAGAGTATTATTAACATTCCTTATCGCAGGAGTGTATATATTGTGTGACATTGCGCAGAGTAACCTTAAAATAAAAGCCCTCCTCTGCCATTCTGGGCATTGTTTTGACTGCCAGCCGCCTCCGCAGCGCTCTGAGCAGAGACACCGGCCCCGGGTTATCAGCTGCTGCTTCCACTCCTTTCCTAAAGCTGTGCCATTCCCTCACAAAAGGATGTGCCTTTCAGTGTGCCTCTGGTGGCAAAGAAGCACGGTGGGACTTGAGGCCTGGTTTCTAGCGAACCAGGGGTTAAAGCCAATTTGGCTGCCTCCTCCGGCTGTAGGCTTGCTCAGGGGAAGGGGTATAACTTGCCAGCTTCAGCGAGAGATAAGCAGTTTGCATATCACTTCAGAGAGTGCATCATGCAGAGTGTCTCCTAATCCCCGTGTCCCCTTTCTGACACTCGTTAACATTTTCCCTGACCAGAGGCTTTGGCAAGGACAAGACAGGATGCTTTCAGGCTTCTCTGTGGAAAATCTGCAGTTGTCTCTGCAGAGTCCTCTATCTAGCTTAGCAAAAATATAAACGCAGAGAGGATGGAGCAAACCTTATGGTTTCCAGGTCTGCCCTTTGAGTTTTGGCACAATCCATAAATTACAAGTTTCATATTAAAAACAAAACAAAACAAAACAAAACAAAACAAAACAAAACAAAACAAAAAAAAAACTGTCTTTTCCTATCACAAAGTAACTGTGCTGCAGTTCTGTCATCCACTCTGGCAGAAAATTGTCTGAAAGTAAAAACAGCAGCACAGGCAACAGCTCATGCACATCTATCCCATGCCTAATTAAGGCTATTTAAATGCTAACATTATTAAGCAAGAGCAATTTCTCTCCCCGTCTCCTTTTTTGTAAAAAATGCAGGAAAATTAAATGTCTTAATAGAGGAACTGGGAGTGTGAATGTGCCAGCAGCAGCATTTGCTCAGCCATGTTAGAAGCTTGTAGAATTTTCTCTTACTGCTTTTCTGGGTCAATGTGCAGCTTGATAGATGCTATTTATATTATATATTGGGTGTCCCAAAATACGCAGGAAGTGCAACCCAGTTGAGTCAGTGCTGCTGGAGTTGTTTTGCTATTGTCCAGCCTTAGTGCTGCTCTGTAATAAGCCTTGCATTCAATAAATGTACAACTTGGCTGGGAACATTTCTACTCCAGTTCTGTCTTAACCTCATGCTGACAAGCTAATTGCAATACCTGGTAGGAGAATACCTCAACTGCACTGTCACCTGTCTCATCAGCCTCACTTCTGCCTGGAAAAGAGAAACTGGAATGTTGCCTCTTTTGGTCGGTGGGAGGAATGGAGCCAAGGGCGGTCTGCAGCGGAAAGCGCTGAAGGAAGCAAGTCTTCATCCTCAGATCCATCCTTCTTCGTTGTGTTGCTGCTTGGTAATAAGGAATAAGGTGTTGCATGTGGATTTGATAGGATAAAAAGCCTTCTCCAGACCTCAAAGCCAGACCAAGGGAAGCTTTTTCTTTGGTTATTTTCAGAAATATTGGTTGAAAATTGATAAAAATTGAATCTGGCAGGAAGCTTTCGACAGCATTTCTCAGTAGAGAAGTTATGAACTAATGGTTGAAGTCTTTCAGGTGTTAACAAATTTTTAGCTAGCTGATCAATATATACACTTTTTTTTCCTCTCAGAATAGGAATACAAGAGTTCCTAATAGTTCCACCCATTCTATCCTGTATGACCAAGTGTTTAGGTGCTACAAAAACACAAGAGAGCAGAGAAATTGTGCTGTCTGTGCAGAACACTGTCACAAAGTACGATAGATAGGGAGATAAAGGAGCATGTTGTAGCCGGTGTGCTGGGAGTGTAGTTGAAGCAGCCTTGAAAGAGTGTGAATATCATAAACAAGCTTAAACGCCACTTCCTTGGTGTAGCAGCTGGTGCAACTTGCTGCCAAATCTCCTTGCTCTGGAAAAGCAGCAAAAGGTTTCAAGGCAGCACTACAGAGAGCTCTCAGGAGCCTCTGTGATGGGTAGGTTACTCCAAAGACCGATTGCATCCCCCAGGGCAGCGAAGGTCCTGGTGAACCATCTCAGTGTAACCAACAGCAGATATTAGGAGCAACAGCACTGAAACACACACTGTTGTCAGAACTGTCCCTGCAAGGCTCCTGAGCCTTATCTGGAAATGCAGAAGCTCATGCTGACCAACATGACTGCCAGGCTGAAACACAAGGTAGACAACGACACCTGAAGGCAGCAGGCTCCAGTGCCTTGAAATCTTGGCAATGTTTTCACTTAGTCATCGGAGTGTGTTTACAAGTCTCTCCCACTATTCTCTTCCTGCCAGCAGCTGACAAGCATGTCTAGTTAAGCTTAACAGAAGTATGTTTAATAATTAGCAGATCTTAGGAAGACCTTGCTTGCAGCTCTGTTGCGTGTGGAGGTGTTAATAAGAGCACATGAGGAATGAGAAATGTTTGGCACTTGCAGCAGCTGGAGGATGCTTCCACCCTCTTTCCATGAGCAGCATCTCCCAGTGGCTCCAGGCTGATGTCATCAGCGCCCGGGGGGCTCCTCTTCATCTCTGCTTCACCATCTGCCCTTCCACTGCCAGCAGTGCTGAGGACAGAGAAAGGGGCTCCAGTGCGTGGAGGGCTCCTCCTGGGCTCCACCTCAGCCAGGGAGCTCCTGCCCTGCCTCATGCTGGCTGAGCCTTGCCCGCTCTGCACAGGCAGGAGCCAGCCACGTCCTGGCATGGATTGCCCACTGCCTTGCTCTTGTGGTATCTTTCCTGGCAGGCACCATCTGCTCTTTCACACAGATGTGTGTGAAAATTGGGGCACAACTGCCCTGAGCCTGTCCTCCTCACCTCTGCCTTTCTCCCCACCTCATGGTAGCCGCTGGCCATCAGAGCTCTGGCCTTCTCCTGTCTCCTGCTCTCCCCCTCCTCAGTCCCATTCTGCCTTCTGGAAATGTCCCTCACCAGGGCATTTTCACCAGCTCCATAGCTCTGAGTTGCAGCTCTCAGTGCTGCTATTGAGTCTGTCAATCTATTTCCTTGCTCATTTTCATCTCAGCTTCATCTAATCTACAATTCCATCCATCTATAACCTTCCTTTTTACTAGACCATTCCAGACTGGCTCCTTCTGTTTATGTACATTTGCTACCAACCTTCAGACTCCTCAACACTTCCCTTTGCTTTTCTTTTATGGCCTTTTATGATGTTTATGTTACATCAAGGTCCTTTCCCTTTTTTTTCCTTCCTGCCATTGGATAATTATTCTTCTATCCATGGCTTTTATTGCCTGTCCTTATCATGAATGTTTCTGTGGGTGACAGGAGTGTCTGGAGCACCAGACCCCTGTCTGCAAGCTGGTAGATAGCTCAGATCTGGGTCAGGCCTTTCTGATGGACTCTGCTCATAACATGCTTGACCTTCCCTGGGGCAGTCCCTCAAACCCCTTACTCAATGCTGCAATATCCTTCCTGTTTTGGCCTCTTCTGAAAGCCAATGGCTGCCACCTTCAGGTGCCTTCTTGTCTGCCATAGTCATGGTTAGAATTGACAACATCCCCTGCCATTCCCATAGCCTCACATTCAAGAGGAAAAGAGAGTGCCTGTCTTTTGCACCTCACAGAGGGTCAAGGTTCCCCTCTGATGCATGTGCACAGTGTGAGTGAATGACATTCTGTATGCGAACGCTGATTTCTCATGGCCCCATGAGACAGCATGTCTGTACAACTCAGACAACTCAGACCCACATCTGGGTCCCTGGTTCGGTCCATGGTCTAAATGTCTGCTTCTGACCTCAGCCCCAAATTGATTGATGGATCTGCAGAGAGATGGGGAGCAGAGGGGATGGCTGCTCTCTTTTGCACCTAGCATCTCAACCACCTCCACAACTCCCTCACCCAAATAAGGAATGAGGAGATACCATCACTACCACCAATTAATTGATGTGCTTCTAACCTCAAAGTCTGGTTGATTTCCAGAAGAATTTAGCCTGAGGAAACTGTGTCTAGCTAATACAGGAGCTCTGGATTTGTCCTTCCAGGAAGGGCTGCCAGGCAATGGGCTTGTCCAAGTGAAGATGAGTTGGAGAAGCTATGTGACAGCATAGTGTGTTCATTCTATGTGGTCAGACTGGAGCAGCTCCACTCCCCAGTCACAGCAGATCTGGAGGTGAAAGAAGGAAATATTCTTGGCAGGACAAGGAGCCATGATAACCTGGGAAGAGAAGTCCAGGCATGTCACCATGAAAAACTCTCAACACAAATAGTCAGCAGCCCATGAGGCAGGACGTGTAGAGAGATCATCACTGCACAGACGCCATGACAGGGAAGAGAAACTGCCAGGGAAACATGAAGCGATTCTCAGGTTAGGGCACATAAATGGTTGCAAAGATGCTGGGGAAGTCAGACCATCTTGCATCCTGCCACTGCATAGAAAGCAACCAAGCACATTCTCAGAAGAAATGGGACTGTCTGCTTGACTGCTTCCATGCATTTCCACAAAAGTATGAACACCACCCTCCAGTTTCCAGACTAGATCTATTTCATTCCATCTTGCACCAACACTGCCCCATTTTCAGTCTCTCTTCTTCCTTCTCCCTTTCTTTGTTGGAGTGATGGAATCCCATCTCAGCCCATTTAGAGCATCTTCATTCCCACGTCATCCTTGCTGTCCTTGTTTGTTTTCCCTTCTTATCAAGAAAAGACTGTTTTTCTCAAGAATGCTAAAGTCTATGTGATGACCTCAGCTCAGTACATAGCTCTGGTGTCCCAGGGGATTGACATCTCACAGCACCAGGCTGACTTTGAGGACTCAGTGCTCCAGCTGACCTGAGGGTAAAGGACCATACAGGATTCTTATAGTGTTTATGTCCTAAGCAGTAACATGCCTTTTCTCCTTGGATATTTTGGCGAAGACATGCAGGGAGAGCTTCTTTGGGAAGGACAGCAAGAGCAAAAAATCCCTAAGCAGGAGGCAACAACACTGAAAAATAAATGTTCAACAATTTAGGAGTCTCAGGGAGAAAAAAGAGGGATTTGGAGAGGAGCAGTGGGAAGGGAAATAAGTGTTACGTCAGCTGAGGAGCATGGGGATGGGTTGTACCAAGGAGAGGGAAGAGAAGTCCTCAAGAGAGGTGAGGAAGGAAGCAGTGGGTGTGTAGACAATATTTTCCCTATTTCTTTGTCTCTCTAAAACCAAAGGGCACCTGGACCTTAGGTGCCGTGCACAGCCTGCAACAGCAGCAGTTCCTGTTGGCATGGTGGTGCCCGCTGTCCTGTGCCTGGGGAGAGGTTGGAGGTGGGGCTGGACATGGGCAAGGGGTTGGGCTGAGCTACAGGGCTTTGGGGTGGGCAGAGGGAAACATCTGGCGGCCTTGCCCTAGGTGCCCTCAGCCCCAGGGGATGCTGGGGGAGCCTAAGGGCTGCTGACCCCTCATTCTGCCCCAATGGAATGATATGGGGTGCACTCAGGGGAACCTCACAGCTCCTCCTATTCAGAGGGTAAGGGCCAAGCCCTTGTTTTTCTTTCTCCCTCTCATTGTAAAGATCCTTCCCTTGCAGCTGCTGGAGTAATTTAATTAAACTGTAATGCTGTGGAGCTGGCTCTGCTCCAAGGGCAGGAGCAACAGCTTGCCACCTCGAGGGCAGGCAGGCTCCCGGGGAGCCAGCCACACAGCACCAACAACACACTGCACTTGACTCATAAGTCTCCTGATGACAGGTTTAGAAGAAACCCCACCCTGCATGGGGCCCCGGAGGCAGCCCTCTGCACGGGGCCCTGGCACCCTGGTGGCTTTGGAGACTGAAGCAGTGCAGCCCGAGGTGATGCTGAACTCTCTGGAGCCAGGCTGAGCTCCCTCCCGCACCTGGCTCCAGCCAGAAAGCAGCAAACCCCGTGGCAGCTGCAGGGCAGCTTCTTCTACCCAAGTGGAGCTTGTGCCTGGGACAGTGCAGGGGAGCCTGGGGGACCCCAGTGGTGCCTGCTCCTGGCAGAGGAGCTGGGGAAATGGGGGTCATTTGCTGGTCAGGGCTGGGATGGAGACAGGAAAACAAAGCAAAAAAACCTGAAGCAGAAAAGGGTCCCTCTGCCCCCAGCCCACTGCTCTCTTGGCTCTGCATCGCTTTTTCCCTCTCCTTCCCTCTCAGTGTCTCCAGCCCCATCCCTCTGAATGCAGGCAGAAATCAGTGCCCTCGTCCTGTCTGCAGGATGAAACAGCCCTGGTGTGCCTTCCACAGCATCCACCACTCTCCCAGCCAAAATACCCCCGTGCCATCTCTTCTCAGTTGCCCCCAGCCCTTGCCTCCCCGAGTGCCTTTCTCCCAGCCTCCTGCAAAGGGCCCTTGGCTGCAAAGCTGTGCATCCCCAGCGCCCCAGTCCTTCCTCTGCCAGCAGCAGGCACCCAGTCCCAGCCCAGCCACAACCAAGCCATAGCCCAGACACAGCATGCTCAGCCTCCCCAGCATCGCCTGGAGCAAGCGGAGGACACACAGCATTTCTATTCCCTCCCCTCTGTTGCTTCCCCTATCTCTGCCTCTCCCAGAGGCAACCCGTGAACAAATGCAAACCCCAAGGAAAGTCTCAGATCTTTTAAAATGAAAGAAAACCCCTCTGGAAGGGAAAGACACGTAGAGGCACAGCTGCTGCCAGCAGGGAACTGCTCATCGTGAGCATCTCTGTCTGAAGGCAGACTGCAGCAAGAATAAATGCTGGCCTTTTGAGCATGGGGCTGCTGCTGGCACTGGGCACATGAGCAATGTCATGAGTCACACAGTGGGAGGGCAGACAAGAAAATCTTTGTCTGTTATTCCACTGTAAGAGGTGAAATCCTGGCTGTTTTCCACACATTCCCAGGAAAGCGTATCCTTAGCAAAACCCATCTCACCTCCAGTAAGGATGAGCCCCTGGAGGAGCTCCCAGCAATAACCAGGCAGAGACAAAGCCCATGAGGGGCAAACTTCCATTAAAACCTAAAGCACAAGTGTATACTGGTGGCAAACATATTACCATCGCCACGCCGGGGACACGGGGGCTGGGAGAAGTGAACTTGCTGAGATGCCCTGGGCACAGCTGCATGCCCCAGGCAGCTCAGTCCTGTGACTCCCCAGAGTGCCTGTGCTTGAGGCAGAATACAGAAATCATGAAAAGTCTGTCTGCAAGCCCAGGAACAGAGATAAGGAGAAATGTCAGGTTATTTCCACAGCTCTGGGAACAATCGACCTCATAAATCCTGACTTAACTGGTCCCTGCCTAAAGGGTAGTGCAGTCCCCATGGCTGCACAGCCCAGGAGCTCTTGCCATCCTTGCTAGCAACCCCTTGTAAAAAATGATCCCCCAAAGGAAAATCACAGCTCCCAGGCCAGCTGGGATAAAATCCTGATCCTGGCAAGATAACAGAAGCAGGAACGTGTCAGGGTGGGCAGGAAAGTTGCTGGCACCTGATGGTAAATGAAGATCTGTGTGTGTACCACTAAGAGTGTTGCATGCCAGTGCATAGGTCAGTGGCTGGAAATGGGTGGGTATGGCAGAGAGAGCAGTTTGGGGAAGCTGGTTCTTCCCTCAGCACCTTGCTGCCCAAGGACATCATGCCCAGGGCATTGAGGGGGGAGGATATGACAGCGGGCACCTTTGAAATACTCCAGGGGGAAGTCCGGGAAAACCCCTCCAGCACTTTGCTCCTGGGTGCTATCACCTTGTTTAGTCCACAGCACTTTTAATCTGCTGGGGAGGAGGAAGGGCATGAGGACACTGTGTGCTGGGACACAGGGCTGGCATCCATCCCAGAGCACAGGAGCCCCCTCCAGTCCACTCCCCCTTGGGTGCCTCTGTCCTGGTTGTCCCCAGGAGGACACAGGCAGGGCACTGGAGGGAGGCTGAGGGCAGAGAGGACACGTGTGGGTGTGAGCTTTCCACAGGAAAATCCTGGGGCAGGTGCAAGGGGCCCCTCAGAGCCTATGTCCCTTTCGAAGGTACAGAAGTACCTATTTTTGAGAGAAATATCTCTCTTTTTGATGGTATTGCAAATTTTATGCAAGACTCAGGACAACTTTCCTGGATCCCTGGTGGTGGAGAATGACTAGGACCTAGATGAGGGCAATACTAGACCCTTAAAAATCCCTCACAAGGGCTTGTGTTGGTTGTACTGTAGAGGAGTTATTCTTGTCTTTACACGTATTAAAATATTAACTATAATAACAAAAACACGCTAGAGATAGGCACAAGATGAAAATTTAGGGTTAAAATTCAGTTCCACCAAGGTGTGATCCTCTTCTAAGCAAGCTGAGGGTAAAGACAAAGACCTAAAATCAGCAAAAGAGGCCATGACCTTACAGAAAATGTCCTAGCAGGATGTGAGGTTTCATATGAATCAGTGTTGCTCTGTCATGGCAGAACCCTGGGAACAAAAAGACGAATTTGACTTACTGTAACAAATCCTAGGTGCACAGAAGCTGTGCCTTAATTTGTAAATAATGATAGTTCAAGAAATGGTTCTTAGCCATCTTCTTAGAAGTCCAGGATTAGATGGCTCACCCTAGTAGAAATCTGCACGTGGGCCTGATCTGAAAACATCTCAGACCCTGCGTAACCATGTGGCCAGCTCTGCTGAGCCCAGGATTAGTGGGGGCTCTGTTTGATAAGGCTCCTCTAGAGTGGCCTGCTCAGAGCAGCAGGTTTCTCAATCTTTCTTTATGTGCTTGCTGAAACCCACAGTTGGCCAATGCTCTTCTGAATACTGGGATGAAGTTGGAAATACCTGGTTCATTTCAACTCTGACTCCAATTTGCCTACATGTGAAAAAACAGCTGGAAAATCCCATGATCCTTCAAATAATCCATGTCTTTACCTGGGAAGTTATTTCAGAAATTAATTACTCCTGAGGTGTTAAAAATTTGCATTGTGTTTTAGCTAAGATTTGTCTAGCTTCTTGTCAGCCAGGGTAGCTTGAGGTACGTGTGCTGGATGTATTGCAGAGTGCTCTACGTGGAAATATTTACTCTGGCCTTAGCATTAAATACATATTCAGCAATGTTAAAGTCAAGGTTGTTGCCTCTTGATCTTTGCTTTGACAAGCAGGTAATATGCTCTCGTTTTTTGAAACGAGAGTGAAAAAGAGCCTTAGAAAGAAGCACAGTGTGTGTGTAGAGGGGAAAGGAAGACTTTATTGAGTGATCATTAATATTGCAAAAACAAGTGCTCAAATGTTGGAAGCTTGAGGTTTAAAGTTGACTTTCCCATGGAGTTGGCCATTGAAGATATATTAACAAAGTAGAGAGAACTGGGTTGTTCCCAGGATTGTGAGAGCTGCCTGAAAAGGAGGATTCGTTGCTGTAAAAAGGTTTTGAAGTCTCTTCTTCCTTGTATAAATCAGGAAGCCTACATTTTTCAAAAGTCAAAAGACAGCTGGAAACAAAGTCCCTGAAGGAGCTGACAGGCTCCTGGCTGGAACAATCACCTGAGACTCATAAATTCAGATCTGGAAAAAAACAGGCAAAAAGTAGCATGGGACAAGTGCCCTGCCTCAGCAGGGCTTTCAATGGAAACAGCTGTGTGCTCTTCCCCATGTCCCTACAGGTGTCACTGAAACCAAAGCATTTTCCTAAAGACAGCTTCAGTTTCAAAATGCTGCTTTTTCCAGGGTGAGAGGGGGAGCAACCCTTTAACTGAAAATCTCCCATCAGCTTTAGTATTCACCTGGATAATTCTTTTTTTTTTTTTTTTTTTTTCTTTTCTTTTCCATGCAATCACAGAATTTTGCTCTCAGTCACATGGCCACAAAGCTAGAATAACTAGCCTGAAATTGAGATAGGTATATGCCTTGGCACCATGGTGATAGTTGCCTTAGAAATAAATAAACACCTAAAACAGATGGCTGGATTTCTACCTGTGTAGTGGGGAGCTGACTTGGGCCCAGTGCTCGCTGCATGGCACATTGATTTCCAGTCCCATCCACAGGCATCTTCCATCTCTAAGACAACAGTTTGGGCTTATTTGTATTCCTGCTGAGATGTAAAAACAAGAGCCTGCAAAGTTATCTTTCCAGGTTATCTTTATTATTAGCATAGCACAGATTTCCTGTGATACAGTGAGTAGGGGGGTTATTCTTCCCTGAGGACAACCAGCATTTCATTTAGGGAACACACCAAACACTGAAACATGTTTGTGAACTCCACTGCTCTGTCCTGGCCACCTGTCTGTCATCACCACGGACCCCTGTTAACAGTGATTGCAAACCTGTGGCATTCCTATTGCCGTCTGACTTGGAATTGCTTTTGAAGTCAGATTTCCTGTTCCACTGGCATGGATTTCTTTTGGTCCAAATTGAAAAGCAAACAAAAAAAACAGGAAAAGGTCCCACAAAATTAATATTTCAAAACTACTTTAAACATTCACATCAGGATAAATGAAATACTCCATTTGGATATAATCTAGGTGTTTGGGCTTTACTGCAATTCTGCGCTTCACCACAAAAGGAAATTCCAGTAACTCTGAAGCAGAGTCCTCTGACCTCACTGAAATATTGTTGTTCGGTCTTTTTATTCGATGCTGAAGTTTGTCAAAAGCAGCACTTCCCTGGAGGAAAATTTCTGCTTTGATGAATAGACATTTTCCAAGAGAGATATGCTCCATCCGCAAACATTCCCAACTCTAATAATGGTGCTCTAGAGGATGTTATTAATCAAGCCTAACTTTCCAGGCAGCAGATGTCTGTCACTGGCCTCTAGATAATTTGTACGGGTGATCACAGAAAGGCAGGAACATGCACAGTACACTTCGAGAAGATCAGTTGCTTAGTTAAAACCCAAGGCACCCAGGGCAAGGTCCCACAGGGCCAGGCCTCCAGCCAGGCTCGAACAAGGGGAAAGAGCTCCGTGACAAAGAGGGGGTGAGTGTCAGCCCTTCAGCAGGTACATCGCTCCATCCTGTAAACCACAGTCCAACAAAGAGTGAATAATCACCTGGTGAATCTGAGCTCAGGTGGTGGTTTAGGAGCTCTCCCAGTGCAACCCGAATGAAGCCTTCTGCTCTTACTGACAAACTCACCATGCCTGATTTTGGCAAAGAACAGCTCCAGCATTTGTTCGCTGACGTCCAGTACCGTTCTCAGTTTCTCTCGATGCCTCATGCTTCCTGTTTCACACGCTAAGCTCTGATGTGTGGCTCTCTTTCTGTATGCAATTAAAATCAGGAGCCAAACAGCCAATTTCCATTGGCATCGTCATATTTTGCTCTTCCAGAGATGCCTCATCAGAGGATCTCAGAACATTTTGCAACTGTTCATTAATAAACCAGCCACCTGTCTTGGAAGACAGGCAGAATTATCCCTTAACTGCATGTAAGTAAAATCCAGGACACAGACATTAGCTAGTTTGCCAGAGGTCGTAAGAAGTCTTTGTCCTTGCATGACCCTGTGTTTTACAACCAAAATCTTCAGAGACAGCTATGAAATCTTCGGACAGCTATGCAGGTGCAGTGGCTGTCGATCAAATAAAAAATGATCCCGTGACCTTTAGTTTATATTTGGATGTTTCTTGTTACTCTCCCACCATCTCATACCAAGGAGCACATTAGTGCTTTGATGAGACTGCCTCTGGATCCATCAGACATGCTACAACTACCTGAAAACTTCCTTAGCCTCAGCAGAAGGAAGGATGAGTGTCCCCAGCAAATGCTTTCGAGGGGAAGGAGGGAGCCAGGTATGAGCCCTGTGGTGCACCCACAGGCTGTGGGCTGGCTTTGATCTCTGAGGGTTTGACAGCACCTTTAGGAAGTGCATATTTATCCGTGCTAAGAGTCTGTCTCTTCCTTCCTCCACTCAGATGTCTGCTTTGAACAGAACACCAAATGATGGTCATAAATATCAGGGGATAATTAGAGAGTTTCCTTTCTCTTCCAAGCTCGAGCGCTGCAGAGAAGATGATCTTTTAAAGCTGCTCCATCTCTACCTCTCCCCTGAGAGGGCTCCTGCACTGGTCATTGGTGCGTCCTACCAACACTCCACTGGGCTTGGCAGCCAGTTCCCTTCAGTAATTCATCTCAAATATTCCTTGTGCTGCTTTAGATTGATGATGTTTTCCCCTTTCCTTTCTCTTTATATTGTCACTTAACTGCTCCGACTTATAAAGCTGTTAATCTTTCACACACATGCTTACGTTAAGCAGCTTAAGAGCACTGCAAACACTTTATCCTCATAAAGATTGAACTGCCCTGATATGAAACTTGTAGCTCTGGAATAGAACAAAATTTACGTACGCAAATAAAAGCTGAAGGTCAGGGACAGACAGAGAGACTGTAAATATTTCTGGGCCCATATTTCAGAGGTTTTGAAAAGAGGAGACAGGGGTTGATTGGCTTCAAGCTGCTTCTGTGCCCTGAGTCAGCAGGAGCGGAGAGGAAGGGAAGATGGTGCACCACAAGGCTGCATGGCCCAAAAGAGTGACCTGCAGACTCCTGCTGACTCATCCCATCTCAGCCTGGCAGGACCATGCTCTGGGGAAGTCAGAGTTAGAGTGGCTCAAGAAAATCCCAGGCATTTTTTTCTCCCAGGGATGAGCCAGTTTAAGAAAACTAAACACAGTCTTTTCTGATGAAAACTCCAAGAAGAAAACTCCGGAGTGAGCAAGATGCTTGACTGGGCAACTGGCTATCCTAGTGCAAACACCTTGGTGAGCTCAGGAAGAGCAAGACACTGCACCGTAAGTCCTCTGCCCAGGGTGTAGATCCTCAGAGCATGTTAGAAGGAAAGAGGGAGCCTTGGCTGTAGTTGGAGCAGGCTCTATTGGACATGGGCAGTGCTGCGAAGTGATGTCTGGGTATGACCTTGCTGGCTATATCCTCTCTTGAGGACATCTCCAGAAGCACCATTCCAAATTGCTTTGGCCAATGACCCAGCACCCATACAGAAATCTGCATGCACAAGGTGAGCCTCCAGTGGCCTCTGGTCTGTGCTGGTGTTGGGCTCTGGGTCATCAGCCTGTACTTTCGTAAAGGGTGGTTTAACAGGCTGCCAGGGCAGCCCAAGGCTGCCGGAGGCAGGACCAGCAGAAGGCTTTCCAGAGCTTTGCTTTCAAGCTGCCTGGATCCATCAGGCTTTGCGAGTGCCAGCACAGGCTCAGTGACATCAATTTAAGGATTAGGGGGAGAAGGATGTATCATTTCTCAGTATGCAAGGGTAACTCCATCTAGGGCGTAATTATGGGCCATTTACAGATCAAACTCTGAACTGTGACATAGCAAGGATTTAAGGCTAATGTGAGCCCATCACACCCCACAGTACAATCAGATTAATTCCTAAAGTCCTTACTAAAGATCCCACTTATTTATGGGGAGATCCAGAGCATTTGGTGGGATTTTCTAGGTGTCTTCTGCAGAAGAGCTGTGCTTCCTGAGGCAGAGGAGGTGACCAGGGCAGGCAGCTGCTCCTAGTTCCATTTCAAATGACTCAGGTGAATTCAGGACAGATTTCTTCTCTATTTTGAAAGGGAACTAATCCCATCTTTGAAGGGAAGAGAAGCAGTATTGAAATGCGCCCGGCTGCAGTTGCATGAGGTTTGTGCCCTCTGTTCCCTGTGTTATTGCTCAAGAGAAGCAGCACAAAATCCAGGCAGCCCTGGGGGATGAAAGGATTAATGATAGGCTTGGTCTGACCTTGGTCCAGGACTTAGCCCATTACAATGGCCGGGCACAGTTCAAGTTCATATCGGGACATCTTTGTGTTAAGCACTGCAGAAACAGGTCTGCTGTTAGCTGGTTCTGCTACACCCCAGTGACAAGTCCTGGGCGGCAGAGTGAAAGACTTTGAGACACCTCTCATAGTAGTGAAGAAGTGACGGCCATCTGTAAGCACAGTGACACAGCTGCTCTGAGAAGTGGTTTATCTGTGCTGGGATGGTAGGCTGCAGTTAATTCATCACTTCTGGTCCTCAACACGATACTCCAAGGCCCATGGTCTTTTGGTCCATGGGCGATGCTGCACCCTTTGAGTCATTCTGGCTGCAGGTTCTGCCTGCACTGGGTATCTGCACCCACCCCCTATCAGTCCTGGTGATATTTGCTTCCCAGTTCCTGCTCTGTAGTGCTGAAGGGGAATGGTATAAAGAGCAGCTGAGAGCAGGCCACGTACCCCAGTGAAAGATGTGGGACCATGGTGGCTTCAGCAGGGCTGGGACTGTGGCATAACCTGGCCTATGTAAGGCTGCAGGGCAGTGATGGCCAAACCCAGTGCACCTCCTGGTACCTTCCCTTGGTGTGCAGCTCTCCTGCTTATAAACACTTGGGCACATTCCTGAGTGTTGGAAACGCACAGGGAGCTTTGGTGCAAATAGGAACTGGGCTATTACATCCCTCTTTTCCTCTCCATTATTTTTCATTGGGTCTGTCTGAATTTCTCCAGCAGTGGTTTTTGTCTCCTCTTCTCCCTTCCTGCACGGAGAAAGAAATGGCTGTGAAACCTCCTTGCCTTGCAAACTGCAGTGAAACAGTTAATGCTTTCCAGGGCTTGTGGCGGGGATGCAATTTATAATTGTGTTTTCCAAGAGAGCTATAAACTTGTCTCCTATCAGTTTTCTGGCTGAGGCAGAGAGTCATCAAGAGTTGCATCAGGGATGAGGTATAATTCAACCAATTATAACTGGCAGGTTATGCTGCACTTGTAAAGTACGGATTTTAAAGCCTGCAATTGCTGATAAACAGTATTGCAGGCAGAGCAGAGCAAAATCTATTTGCAGTGAAAAGGGGAATTGTATCATTTAACCCTTTCCTCCCGTGGGGCTTGTTGCCTTGTTGCCAGCGATGGTTGTGCACCTCTGCAGCAAACGACATGGGGAAGGGGTTCCACTTGGCTGTGCAAGGGTTATGGCTGGTGGAGGGGCCGCAATGGGCTGTGGCACTGGGAAGGCAGAGGCATTTGTGTGGGGTTGGGGTGCAGGGAGTCATAGCAGGCTGCGAGTCAAAGGGCTGGGAAAGCCCATCTGTAATAGAAGTGATTTCCCACCCTACATGCCTGCAGGACAGGGCTGTTAGGCCTGATAAGTTCAGCCCAGGGATGCTGCCAGGTCATGCAGCAAAGAGTAGCCCTCGGGAAGTGCGTGCCCTCTTCCTCCGTCTGTAAATGCTTTGCCTTTTTATACTCCATTTAGATCTGAAAGGGTAATTGTTTCCCTTTAGCAGAATTAATTGTAATCTTGCTATTAGATAATTGTCCTTTAGTCTGAGTGCAGCTGCTTTTGAATTACACAGTTACATCACTGGAGAAGGAGGGGGGGAGGCTCTGAGACAGCATCAGCCTCCTGCAATGGAAAGATATCTAACTTGAGTCAAACTTCAATCAGTTCTGGGGAGATGGGAGGGGGTGGGGTGTTGTGCAGAGGAAAGGTTGCCTGGGCTGTGAAATAATTCCCTTGTTCCTGCTGCTGCAGATGCCCCCCTTGCTGCTCCCACCCCTCCAAGACCCCTCTTGGCCACAGGTAATTGATGATCCTCAGAGCCACTGCAGCCAAACCATCCTGGGAGAAGGGAGGAGGAGGAGGAAGAGAAGGAGGAGGAAGAGAAGGAGGAGGAGGACAAGGAGGAGGAGGAGGAGGAGGAAGAGGAAGAAACTCAGCTGGGTAAGAAACACAATGAACTGTGCAGACACAAGTGGTATCAAGTCCCCTTGTGAAGGAAGGGGAAATGTGGTGGGCCTGATTTTAAGCAGAGCTAAGCAGATGCAGCTCCCATTAACTTCAGCCCCAGCTGCGTGTCCTCAGCAGCTCTGGGAAATGATTCCTCTTCGCCCGACCCACTCTGCGGCTTCGCACCCGTAGCTGGAAGGACATTTTGGGAACAAGGCCACTAGAGGGCATTCTGGGATTCCCACAAACCCAGGCTGGTAAAGGCAGTGTGTTTACCTAAGGGTTTCTGAGACTCTCTCAAGATCTCCCACTGCAGTCAGCCTAGTCAGATGCTTGTGAAAGAGGGAGGAACCTGGTCCTTCTGTAATCTCCAGGCTGCGGTGATTTGGGACCATTTCACTGTGTTCTTGCAAACAGCTGAATGTTTGGGGCATTTTTGTGACTGGCATGGCCTGTAGGCAATTCACCTCCATCTTTTGTTACATGAAAAATCTACACACCACTAAAACTTGTTTTTTTTAGGCCTGATGGTCCTGGAATAGGTTCATGGACCGTTAGTGATGGACCTGGATCTACTGTCTGTGAGGGAAGCAGGACAGCAAGGAGGGATCTGTCCATGCAATATCTGCCCAAGGGAGCTTTGGAGGATGCACAGACATCAGGAAGCCAAGCTCCAATGACGTGCTCTTTGCACTCTCATTTTCCCCAGAGAGTCTTTTTGCCACCTTTCCTTCTGGAGATTTTCTTTTCTGTGTTTCTCCCCACATCCTGTGCTTATTCCACTTTAATTCTCCTGGTTTGCTGGTCAGTGAGCAAAGGAGGGACATTGTGCCCTTCCCTTCCAGCAGCAGCCCCTGTACCTTAGCTGGGTCCTGCTCCTGGTGCACCTCTGTGGGCAGTGCTCTGGGACAGACAGCCATGACAAATGTAGTGCCAGTGCAGGATGAATGCTAGAGAATCTGTCCCTGAGAGATGTTTCCTTAACTTCTAAGGCTCCCAGTGATGGAAAGTCCACACCTTCTCCAGGCAATCCATACCAGGGCTTCATTATCCATCCTGCTAGATGGGCTTTCCAGATACTGCCATGAATCTCTGTTGTGCAGCTTAAGTTTATTTCTTCTTGCCTTGCCCACCCCAGGCATGGAGAGCAGATTACTCTCTTTTCTGCAGCAATCCTTTATAACCTTGCAGACTGTTATCATGCCTTCCTTTCTGTAAGCCAAACATGCTGCCGCTTCCCATCTTTCTTTGGAGGATGTATGTCCAGGCCTCTGACCATTTTCATTGCTGTCCCATGGGTGCTCTCCAAGAGCTTCACATCTTTCTTGAAGCAGAGGTCCTGAACCTCCTTGGGGGTGCCTTCAGGCAACGTTCGCACATCTTATTATGCTGGTCACCTTCTTACCAGCAAGCTGACCACCCTGGTCAAGCCAGGTCCTGTGCTGCAGAGCTGCTACCAGACCGTTGTTTTCTGCCCCAAGCTTCTCTTGTCAGCTGCCCCACTTTTGCTTTTGTCCCTCTTCAACAGGGACAAAATTGCTTTGCTCTTGTGTCCCTCCATGTTTCTCACTGGAGAGGAGCCTGGGAAGGGGGGCCTGATGTTGTGACCCTCTGCTCCACCAGAAAGGGTCAGGAACACAGAACTTGTTGTTCTGGCCCAAATAAGTATGAAACAAACAGACACAAATGGCAAAGTAGTGGCTGTGTAACCACTGGTGTTCTCAGCTGTGATAATGCTGTGAAATGATATCTGCTATTGTGAGCTTAGAGAATAAAGGTCTGGGTGGCTGAATAAATAAAAATAACATAAAATGGTGCTGTGAGTCCTTTTCAGTTAATAATCCCAAGTATCTAAGATTAGGCACTTCCCATAAAACCTTCATGTTTTCAGTCATTTTATAAAATGACAACATAACAATAACAACATGACAATGGCTTTATAATAGGACAATAGCATACACATCTTACACATGAGCCAGAGTTATTTTTTTGCCAGTAAAGTTGCAGTGAATTGATCCATAAAAGAAAAAAAAAAAAAAAAGATAAAACCAGTGCTGCTTTCCCAAAGACTTCCTTAAGTCAGAAGCAAATGACTGGGTTCAGCAAGACAGTCCCTTGAGAACATTCTGAATGTGGGTTACCCAAGAACCTCAGTGGTGCCTCCTGGCTTTAAAATCTGTGAAACAAGGTGGTACTTAGCGGATTTGATAATCTGTGTCCACATTGTCAGTGAGGTTTAGGAATCCTGGCTATGTCCCCTGTCTTGGGAATGAGCCCAGCACGTGGGTGATGTGCTACAGACTGGAAAGGCATGAGGAGGCTCATGGGTCCTCCACCTCATCTGAGGCTGAGCACAACTTTGCACCACATGGATCTGAAGCAAGAGCCAGTCCTGCAGTCCCACAAGCTGCTTCTGGGGCAGTGGCTGGTGTAGGATGGAGTTCATGTGGAATGAAGCAGCTGTGTAACTGCTCTTGCTCACACAGCCTGTATTTGCTTTTTGTATTTATAACTGGCAATAACATCTTGGCTCTTTCCTTTTTCAGATACAAAGGCAATACTGAGACTCCCAAAATATCTCTATATTGGCCAATGACAATAATTCTTGGGGCACTGAATCATTTCTAAATGATCAAAATATGCAAGGAAGGAGCCAGATCATTTAACAACTGAATGACTTGAGCCTGACTCATGGCTAGAGGTGGAATCCCACCTCAAGAAAAACTCATTCTTGGGGCGGAGGATTAGTCTTTGTCTGAGGTGAAAAATAAAGCCTCAGGTGCTTTTTGTGGCCTGGGGCAAACAGCAAAAGCAGGAAACCAGAGGAGAACTTCAGGGAGAGGGGCTGGAATGCCTCTGTTCCTCTTTCCTGGCCAGGAAGATCACTGCCAGGAACTCTGCCAGAGTGGGGTGAGTCTGAGAGCACCAGTCTTTGCCAATGTCTTGTCCTCTTTCCCAGGTGTGATGGAGGAGGCACACCAGAAGAAGATGGAGGTCTGGGGTTATTCACACCATGGATCACTCCTCAGAAATAGAGTCAAGAACTACACGTGTCCTCATAAAGCATAAGCATCACCTCAGTTTCCACAGTGAGATGGCTGGTCAGGCCCTGGTTTCCTTATAGCATGGATATTATCTTCACAACCTCTGTGAGCTTGTCCTATTAAATGTTTTCAGGGGACTCTACTGGAGGCTCAGGCTGCTACTGGAGCCCCTGAAGAGTTAAACCAGCAGTAATTTTACAACTGATGTCCCTGACACAAGGTAGAGGAATGAATGGTCCCCCTGAGGGACTTGGCCATGGTGAGCTCTGTTAGTGGGAAGCGCTTCTCTGGTCAAGGAGCTGAAGGCTGCTTTAGCTGAAAAGGGAGCGGCACATTGTTGGGGGTTAGCGGTGGAATGTGTCCTGACTGCAGCCAGGAGTTTGGCTGCTCCCATGTTCCCAGGTGCCAGCAGTTATTTACAGCATAACCTGCAGGGTGCAAGTCCAGCAGATGCAAATTTGCTTGGCCCCTGTCAAGTGATTGCATTAAGTGCTGCTCACACATGCAGCTCCGATAGGGTCCTGACCCAGCTCTGACCTCTACCATCTGGACCAGTAACCACCAGCTCATTAAACACACAGATCAGATGCTTCCAAATTTGACACCAGACCAACCGTGTGCTGAGCCAGACGCTTTGAAGAGCTTTGTTGGTGTCACAGAGATGTTCAGTCTGCTGCGAGCACCAGGCAACACTGATCCCTCTTTAACACGGACATCAGGATGTGTCAGAGCAGTGTCTCTTGACATCTCAGGAGCTGCACAGGTACAGGGGTATACGGGAGACAAGGTCCAGGGCTGGTGTGTCACCTCCTGGTTGTTGATTTTGGGCCATGCACTGCACTTATGGTGGTGGGGTTTGAACATTCAACATTTCAGTTATTCAGTATTTCCAGGGCAGAATATGTCCTGACAGGGACTCCTGACTTTCACCAGTGTCAGTGAAAAGTCAGGGGCTCATGAGCCACACAAGTGACAATTGCACTGATTTATAGAGGGCAAAGCCTCCCTACAGTTTGAACTGAAGATCTGGGCAGCGAGGTGCCAATCTTGCATTCCTGCAAAGTCTTCCAGTGCCAGATCTACCTCTGCCCAGGCTGACCTGGACGCAGCCATCTCAGCCAGCTGTGGCTGATCTGTCCCCACATGTTGCCAGCGCAGTTCTGGCTAAAAAACTCATGACATGAGAAGGACTACCTAAGTGAAATCCACTTTAACCCTCAATCTCAGACTGTGATGGCCTCATTCTGCCAGCATAGCCTATATCACGGTGTAGTTGTCCAGGATGCATTTGCTTCCTTCCAGAACAGATTAGTGGCTGACATTATATGACTGGAGCTGGGTACCACCTAGAGAAGGATCAGGCATACTAGGCTGACTGAAGGCTTCAGTATCAGCTAACATGAAAGCTATATATCAAGGTAGAAAGAAAGAGCTCTTCCACTGGACAGATTGACCTCTCTCAACATGCAGGGTGCATTTCACCTGCTGGGATCATACAGGAAAATATATGAAGTCTCAGGTCTTCTTGTTTTTCATTCTTCAAGCAGCTGTGAGCCAGCTGCAGGCAAAGTTCAGTTTCTCCATGGTGCAGTGAAAGAGAGGCAAAACAGAGCTCAAATGTGATGTCAGAAGCAAGAATGAAAGGACACATCCAAGTCCCACTGAGAGTCAGGAAAGCAATTTGAAGGCCAAGAGGCTGCAAATCTGACGGCAGGGCAGAAAAGATCAGTGTAAGTGTATGCTGAGGCATGAATGAAAGAAGGCCAGCAAAGAGCGCACAAAGCAGAATGGCATCAGGTCCGGTGGGTCAGGCACAATCATGCACTCCAAGGAGCAGATTACATGGCTGCAGCAATTGATATGACAGGCATCAGAGGAGGCTATCCATCTGCGAGAGCGCTCGGCTGAGGCACGCCATCCCATTAACGTCTGCTAGACTGGAACGAGATCAAAGGGAATACTCCTGCTGCAGAAGGTATCCAGCATCAGAGGAGAGACTAAAGACTTGGTAATGCTCTGACCAAGAATGCTTGCCAACATACAGCCACAACAGAGCATGACAGAGATGATGCTGTAGGGCTTGTACAGGGTCAGACAGGCACTCTGTATGTCCTGATTTTTTCCACTGTGTGGCATGGGAGTCTTACTGTGGCCACTTTTCCTGCCCTGGCTGTCCCTGAGTCTATTTTGGCAGCTGCTACAGGTACAGCTGAGCCATGCATGTGCACTACTGTCCTGTGCAAACATTACTGATGTTTTCTTTAGGGCTCGGTTTGTTATTTCTTCTTATTCTGCTCATTTCTTCTAAAATAAAAACCCATCAGGCTTTTAAACACACTTGCTTCTCATGCTGGGGAATAAATGGTACCCAATGCACACAACTTAACTATGCCTATTTGAGTAATAGCTGTAAATGCAAGGGTACAACTACAGTGTGGATGTTTCTCCTCAGAGAGGCAGAAAGCTTGGACTGGAGATAGTGCAATGGGCCTTGGAGATGGGCAATGGGTCATCTCGCAGGGTCATAAACAGAAACTTGACATCAAAAACTTCCACAAATACCCAAGTGTTTTTGTTCTTTCCAAGGAGCCATCACCACGTGGTGGCTGCAGTCCTGCCCAGGGGTCTGCTCTGCTTCTCCTCTGGCAAGCTTTCTCACAGGGAGGTGGAGGGGATAGATGTGGAGGTCAGCAAAGTTGACAGAAGTCTTTTGGCTGACTTCTGTGGGTCTGTTGGTTTGGGATGGGTGTTGCTGTTTCGCGTGTGCTTTATTGCCTTGCTGTAAGGTCAGTTCAATATCTCTCATGTGCTGGCTGGGCCACTGCCAAAAAGTAATGTAGCAAGACAAGGACAATGCTGAGATGAAGAGAAGTGGATGAGCTCAGTGCTCTCAATGTTAATTATCAGGCGTGATCGGCCTTGCTAAAAACTTCCCAGGCCTAGAGCCACATTTTCTCACTTGCCTTTTGTCATGATGGTGATGGATAAATGAATGGTCGCTACCAGGCCCAGCTCCTCAGGGAGATGTGAGTGCACAAGACAACTTCTGTACTAAAATTATCTTGCAACGTGCACAGCAGTTTGGGATGTGGCCCCTTTTCTTTGATTTTATGTCTGCTCTTGCACAAAATGAGCTCTGCAAAGCCAAGTGGCACAGGAGCAGCCACCAGCTGCCTGGACCTGGCTGTGCAGCTGGGCTGGACTGGACAGCACCTGCAGGGTTAAAGAAGAATAAATGGTATGTGCCAGAAACTGGGACTTTTCCCATTTTGCTGGGGTTGGGAGACAACCCAATAAGACATTCCCTGGCCTATGGAAGGAATAGTTAAAACTTCCTCAGTGTGTCCCCAATGCACTTGTAAATGCACACCATGACATGGAGACTGACTTGGTCCTTGCTGGTGTTTGCTCAGGAGGTGCCAGGCTGTTTTCCTTGCATTACACCTGCAGGAATGGGATTAAAAACCTGCATGGAGGCACCTGGTGAGGTCATCTTGTTGATATGGGACAAAAAAATCACCATTCTCAAAGGGACGTCATTTTCTTTCTCCTTGCTATTCCAACAAGATGAACCAGGTGCATTTTTTGAATGGTGGTCTGTCCTGTTCTCATTTTATGACTTTTTAGCTCCGAGGTTGGATACATCCCTCCCCAGTGCGGTCCACTCCATATATCTTCAGTGCATCCTGACAGTGAAACTGACAGCCTGAACACCTCTCTAGATCATAGGGAGGTTTATTTAGGTCAGTAACCTACTGTGCTAGCAAAGCCCTGAGCTCACCATCCCAGACAGTATGTAACAGTGACACTCCTCACTTACAAAATCTGGACTTGCTCAGTCAAGGCTTTGGCTTGAGAGAATGGGTTCAACTGAACAGTCCTTAAACAGGAAAACAGGGCCCTTTCGTCCCTTTCTGGGGCAATCCCCAAGCACAAGAAAGCATCTGGGGAGCCAATACAGAAATGAAGCTGAGTCAGCATTTTGCAGCAGACTGCAAAATCTTTCAGGGGAACAACAAGCAAAAAATTCCTTTGAGAGATGGTACCAAAGCTCAGGATTTTGGCTCTGAAGCAGAGTCTGTTGCACCCTGCTAATGGACAACTACCTTCAAATATCACCTCAGAGCATGAACCCCCTGCAAGGTGATGAAAGAGCCACTCAAAAGTAACAGTGAGTGTTTCACAGCTCCCGTGTTCACAGCTGAAGAGCAGCGTCACACTGGGCTGCTTGTTCCCAAGCAGCCATGCTGTGACCCGTCCTCAAGGCCAGCCTACTCCAAAGAATCTCTGCTCACACAGCTGCTGTGACCTGAGTGTCGGGGACACAGGTGGGGCAGGGAGGAGACCACGGCATGCGGTGGGATGGAGAAGTGTCAGACAGCAGTGATTCTGGAGGGGGATCTGGGACCACTAGAGGGAAGCATGAAGCCGCTCACGCTAATGGCTTCGGAGGATGGAGAAGGAGAGCCTGAGAACTGGCAACAAAGGAAAAGGAGCTGTGAGGATGGGGACAGACAGCATTAACTCCTAGGGTTCTGCTGCTGGTCCAAGTCCTTCTTGGTTACCCAGAAGGAGTCAGTGGGATCTCACCACCCTCAGTACGGCCTGGAGGCTCCCTGGGAGCAGTGGTGTGCCTCTCTGCTTTAGCACGTAATGAAACACGAGGTGAAAGGGGCCATACCCAGCCAAAGGATGAGCTGTGAGCCTCAGCTGAGTCTGTGTGGGTCTGCTTGGTGCCCAAGGGTGGAGAATAGCAAAAACAAAAAAAAATTCCCCGTCCCAGAGTTTTGTCCAAGCTGGAGCCAAGGGTCCTGGAAAGAAACATGAGCAACAGGGGGATCAGGGAAAGGGAAGGGGACCCAGACACCCTCAACTGACCGCTGCTGTCACACACTGGGCCCCCAGACAGATTTTGGTGCCTGTTTGGGTCAGTGGCCCTCTGCTCCTTTACACTGAGGATGTGACTGTCCTGCACGATGAAGGAGCTAAAACAAAGATGTTATATCCCTCATTTCATTTTTGGTCCAGTGTAGCTCTCACTGCCCACTCAGGCCCTCCTTTTGGCTACACTGGCTACCCGTCAGGGTAGACAGGTCTACCCATCATCCCTGGCTGTGCACCCAGCTGCATGCGGCTGGGCTAGGTGGTCTCTTTTCCAATCTGGTTCAACATTTTCAGGAAGAAAGATTCCCTTCCCAAGTCCCAGAATGTGCTGTGCAATTATTCTTTAGCACCTTATTTACCTTTGAATATATTGCTTCACAAATGACCCGGAGCCCCTACCATCACCTTCTCCCCATCCCTCAGGTTCAGCTTATGACAAGGCGATAAAGCATTTGATAACCAAACCAAACCAAAACAAGACAAAACAAAAAAGAGGCTTTAGGGCAACAAGTGTGAGCTCTGGTGGAGTAAGTCCTCTCACTCTCATGCTTTAAGCCCCTTTGGGTCAGGTCTCACTGGTGTTTGTGTGACTGGAAGTTCAAAGGTGTTTTGTACCTCTTCTGCAAGAGAGCTGAAATTGCACAATTTGACATCTGTTTCCTCTTTCCTCACTGGTTTGCTCTTCCCAGAGAAGGCACCTTCACCATCTTCTCTGCAACAGAAGAGAGTCAAGGCATGAGCTTTCTGGTCTGTGGGGGCTGCCCTGGGCATCCTCTGGGGCAGTTTCTTCCTGTATGGGGTAGAAGCAGATGTGGGGGAGCAGGAAAGCCTCACATTAGCAGAGATACCAGCTGCCCATCAGCTGGGCTCTGCGACTCCCCACACCCCATTACCTGTGAGCTGCTGGAATCCCTGCACAGACACTGCCCAGGAAAAGCCCCAGCAGAAGGGGACAGGACACTGGAGCTAGTGCTGGATGCTCAGCTCTGTTGGGTGTCTAGGCTGTGTCCAGGGACTCCATCCCATGGGCGGGAACACATCATGGGGATGCATTTAGCTTCAGGAGGGTTGGTCTCCATTGAGTTTCCACCATACAGCTTGGGAACAAGAAAACTTTGCTCAGGGTGTGGAGCTGACAAAATCCAGGTATCAAACATCCAGAAATCAGCCCCTCACAAAGGGATGACTATAAAGGTCTAAACCTCCACACTCCCAACTTGACCCAGCCCCAAACATTGTACATAAATGCAAGAACACATGCTCTTGACTAGTTCTACTTCTGTTCCCGCTCCCAGCCATCCTTTGAGCCAGATTATCCTCTGAAGGGTCTCCAGTCTCCCTGGAAGTCCAGAATAACATCCTGGCAATGGCACTGGCAGGAAACAGAGCCAGGAACTGAAGCCACTGAACACTTGTCTGGAGATGCCTGCAGAGCAGTAGTCTGTCCTTTGAACAACTGAACAGGTCTAGACTGGAGCAGGCAGAGACAGCAACATGGAACTCATTCAGGAACAAATCACTACGTTGTAGTAAACCCTCCTTGCAGCTGTGAGGAGCCTATAAGTGACGCCTTCACTGGGAATACCCTTAACAAGGTACCTGGAGAAAACAGTTGAATTTGCAAAAGCATGGGGCAAAGGGTGTGAGACACTACCTCCCCACCCTGCAAGAGCTCAAAGAAAAAGTGGTGACTTCTGCTGTATGGCAAAGTCCCTGCAGTGCTTCTTTCTTTGGGCACTGAGATCAGAGTATGCCTGGCTGCAGCTCTTCCATGTGTTAAATCTACCCTTGCTTCCAGTCTTTAGATGTCTCACTTTTCTGGAAAACTCTATGCTAGGAGAATATTTCAGATCCTGTTTGAACCATAGCCCGTGAACTGTTCTCTCTCCACTTGCTGGCTGAAAAAATGGGGGGTCTGAGCCCATGTGTCTGCATCTGTTCATGAGAATGCCTCGAGGCATCACATGTTAATACACTCACTGCAGACCACAGACTAGCATTTCTTAATCGTACTAAATCATGGAAAAATGACGACATGCTCTGGCTGCAAATGAACAGAGACACCTTTATGCACTGACTGAGCCAGAGCAGAAGAACATCTGATACTACATGAGAGAAAGGAGCCTGCAGCAAGGGTTTGGGAATGACCCCCTGACTTCTTCCCAGATGTGATAAGAGACTGAGGTGGTGGTGGAGGGGACACCTCTTAGCCCTGCCCATGGCCCCTCTAAGCCTGCAAACCCGGAGCCAGGGACTCAGCTCTGCTCTAGAGATGTTTTACTACCCTTTGTCCACGAATGTGCTGTTCTTATGGACTCATGAGTAGAGGCCATGGCAGCATCGATCTGGATTGCTCATCCAAGTAACCACAACAGGATTCTGGAGTAAACTACGGATAATCACTGCTACTCAGCTTCCTGCCTTTCGTTGAGGTTTTCCACTCAGCAATAGCCACTGTGTTCATCATTCAGCAGAACTGCTTTTCTGCGATCCTGCATGGAGGGTCTCTCCCATTTGAGGGAGACAGGATGGACAGCAGCGTGCTGGCTTCCACACAGCTTGCTGCAGAAGCACCCCTCATGCAAGATGCTTGGGCAAAACAGGAATGCTTTCGTGTGCAATTTACTTACTCATCCCCTTTTTAGCAGAGCAGTTAGCCTCATGCAGTGCAGTAGCTCTTCCTCCATTCCCACCAAGCACCACAGCACGTCATATGGTGACCCTTTCAGCCTCCACTGGATGGACATAAAAAAAAAAACAAAAAAAAAAAACAAAAATAAAAAATAATAATAATAAAAAAAAAAAAGGAGGTTTATCGAGGATCTAAAATAGCAAAAATCCAACATAATGAGGCTTTTCAACCCAAAAAAGCCAAAGGTGATTGTTGCTTCTAATTGGACATGTCCTGATATCAGGGTGACAGAGGTGAGATAAAAGCTCGGGGTCAGGAACAGCAGGTAGAGCATGCACCCTGCTTCCCCTCCCTGACTCTGTGCTGTTGCAGGGCCAGGGAGGGTCAAGTGCATCATCCAGGCTGCACTGCAGGGGAATAAGTCTCCCAGAGCCCTCAGCTTCAGCCTGAGGAAAATAAGTTTGATAGGGAAATCCCAGCAGATCCACCACCACTTTTTTCCCACCTTAACCTGTCCCATTGTTCCTGATGAAACTGGCACTTTTAGAGGTTGGAGTGGGAGGAAAAATAACAGAGAGCTCTGCATCCAGCTCATGATGCCATGCTGCCAGCTCTGTGCCATGGTACAGCAGGGATGAGCCTGTAATCCTTCGCTGCCTCCCAGGAAGATGGGATCAATTCATGAGCATCAGGAGAGCTTTGAAAGTACAAGTAGGAGGCTGTAAGAGTGGAAGATGCTACAGCTTCCGGGCTCTGAAATTCAAATCAATGTGCCTTTTCTTTTCTCCCACAACCTGCCAGGCTTTGACAGGCTGAAACACCCAGGGTGAGGGCAACCTAAGCTGCACAGAGATGCTGCGGACCTCTCTCCAATAAGTTTGGCCTGGAAGAGATGGAAGGCGCTGAGCCAGCTGGACAGAGGCTGCAGCTGCCGGCAGGACCAGTGCAGTCTGAACAGCCCCACATCTGGCAGCCATCCCCCATGTGCTCCAGTTCTTTTGAGATCTCAGGCTGCTGGTGGGACTGCACGCCCATGCTGGCCAGCAGGGTGAAAAACAGAACTGGAGGAGCTCAACTCCCGTGGCTTCCCCTAGAATATCCATCGTGTTCCAGCCTTCCCCCCTGCACTCGCCAGGTCTTCTGGGTACCCCTTAGCAATCTTAGCAGATTTTCAGCATTCCTGTACTCCACCCTTGATGCTGTCTGGGTCAGGGGATCTTTCAACCTCAAACAGGAATATATGGCTCCATCCAAACTAAATTCTTCACGAAATTAGCCACAACACTGGATGGGTTAGCCTCATTGTCTCAGTACCACGTCTATATCTCCCTTTCCAAGCCTCTGCAAAGAGCAGGAAGGACTCAAATCCGGGCAGACGGACCAGGGTTGCTCCCAGGCGCAGGGTGATGCATCTCCAGCAAATCTCAGCCTTTGTGGCTTTCCCAGTACCCAGGCTGGTCCTGCTCAGGCAGGCGCAGGCAGGCTCTGATGGATGTTCTGCTGCTCTTCTCTGAGCATGGGAAAGTGCAAGCAGCAGGGAGCGAGGCAGGGCTGGCTGATGCCTGGGCACTGCAGCGCGAGCCCTTTTGAGTGGCCTTATCAATTATTCACACAGCTCAAAGGCACAGCAGGTCCGCCTGCAGCTCCCTCCCTCACCTCTCCAAGCTCTCTGACATAATATGATTAGCTGGCTCTTTCACACCAGAGCAGATCTTGGAAGATGTCTCAGGGAAACACCTGAGACACGCAGCGTGCCCATGGAAGGAGTGAGCAGTGCTGCGAGCCCCAGCTCAGCTTGTTGGCTGGGCTGTAGGATCCTGCTCCTTGCTGCAGGGCAGAAGGGCTGCAGAAAAGACACATCCACCTTGCTTTGAGATCATGAGTGACCGCAGGCTGAGGCCAGGAAATGTGACCCACAGCCTTGCTGGTGCCTCCTGCAGCAAGGCAGATCTCACAAATCCTTGCTTGCTGTGAGGAAACCTGGGTACAATGTGCTACTAACGCTCCTGCAAAGCTCTGTCTGGGAGCAGAGCAGGATCGGTGCCTGCAGGTGGTGCAGGTTGGTGCTCTAGAAGCACTCAACCCCTTCTGACCCTTTGCCCTGTTACTTGTTCAACCGAGATGAGACCTGTCTCCTCTCTGGGAACTGGGGGACAAGGGACGTCCCTCTCTTGTCACTTGAAGAAGTGTCATCCAAAGGCTGTGAAGGCATTGAGGATGGAGTGTATTTTCCTCTTTGCGTGTATCACACACAGACCTCTGCACTGCATGTGTGTGCTGCTGAAGGTGGCACCACATTAACGAACACAGCTGCGTCTTGTGGCTCTGCACTGGCAGCAGACAGGGACAATCCCCATTAGCTCGGACATGGGGGTCTGCATCATCAGCAGAGGAACCCAAAAGGTCTTCTGCTGCTGCAATGGTTATGGTTCAGCACAGCTGAGTAGCACAGGAGCAGCAGATGGGCTGGGAGGAGCAGAGGTTGCAGGGGTGAGAAGTTGGGGTGCCAGGGTGACCAGGGCTACACTGGACATTTCCCCTCTAGCTCGCTGGAAATCAGGTTTCCATGTGTGAAAGGGGATAATGAGGACCCAGCAGGTGCAGTGAGGCAGTGAGTTCAACTGCTGGGTAGCAAATCCTTCCACCAAGAGCCAGCTGTGTGCAAGCTGGGATGCTCTCAGCCATGCCAGCCTTGCTCTGGGAGGTGGGAGATGCTCTCCAGAATCCGGGTGCGGGCAGCCAGACCCCATCCCTTGCTCTGCCAGTCTCCTTGGCACAGCAGCAGGTCTCTGGCTGCAATGTTTATCGCAGCCTTGCCACTACTGGGGCAAGGCAGAGGAAGATGTTTTATTTCTGGCTGCGGAGAGGAGGGTGAGAAGTGTGATGTGGGGAAAGCACTCCCCATAAACAGGAGATGTGTCTGGGCACTGCCACCCTTGTTGGATGGTGCTGCCACCCTGCTGCAAGAGGCTGGTGGCTTCTTAGGATGGGAGGTCCTGCTGGTGGGGCTCCTGCCTTCTCCCCATGTCTGGCTAATCTTGGCCACATGCAGATGAGCCAGGAAGGCTGTGGAGGGAGGAGGTTTATCCCCTCTGCACTCTCCAAGGTGGTGGGAGAGGAACCAGTGCCTGCCATCCCTGGGGCACTCGTGCTCCGGGTGAGCGGAGGGAGGGTGTGTGGGCATTTTGCCTAGACCGGGATGGAGAGTGGGGCAGGTGGCATTGTTCCCTGCCTGCAGGACAGAGATGGAGAGCAGAGGGTGCTGGCTCCAGGGCTCTCTGCCCGCAGCCCATCCAGCCACAGCGGGGGGAGCAGGGGCTGCTGCAGCAGTGCCGGGTGAGAGCTGCGACCTGAGCTGGCTGCTCATTTGTAACAGGCTCCGCGTTCACGCTGTGGTCTCCGTCTACGAGCACTCAGCTGCCTTGTCATCAGCCAATTCGATCCATCAGCTTCTTGACAGGCTCGGAGAATAAAAATAACCACCCATTTCTAAGTGCCTATTATGGCACTTTGAAAAATGCCTCCGCAGGCGAGCCTGAATTATTCCCAAAGTACTCATTTTTTAAAAACGTTATTTTAATGTAATAAATTATTTGTACTGAAGAGTAAAAGATTATCCATGTACCCTGATAGCTCTCTGCACAGCGAGGGGCGCAGGCCCGTGCCTGTTGTGGGGATGGGAACATGGAGAGCTCTGGGGCGGAGGAGCCGCCACGGCCACATGGGAGCTGCCACGGATGTTCTGTGTTGTGGGAAAACACCAGTGGGAGACCCACAGAGCTGCCTTTGCTGCTTCAAAAAGCCAGTGTAACCCAGGGGATCTGAGTGTGGCCCGGCATGACGAAGCATCACCTGGGTGAGGAAGGACAGGGGGAGATGGCAAACGGGGATGGCAACCGCCCATGGACCAGCCCTCATTGCTCCCAGCAGAAGTGTTCTGCTGCCGCTGCGGCTGGTCTGTGACCAACAGCTCCCAAACGCGGCAGCCACCCTGGAGTCACGGAGATGCTCAGGAGGCTTTCCATGTTTCACTGGAGCAGTGTGGTATGGAGATGCCCACACAACTCTCCACCCTTATGCATCGAGCTGGACCAGCCCCAGTGGGCCAGGCACTGGCATGCATGCAGAAAATAAAGAAAATCCTTGCTTGGGCTTCCTCCGGGTGCTGAAGCGGGCAGGGACAGGAGCCCTGAAGGATTGCCCTGGCCAGAAGCACAGCCCCAAGGGCACTCTGCAGCCCAAACTGCAAGGAGCAGCTGGCGAGGCTTGGCAGGGGGAGCGGACCCTTGGAGGCACTCCCAGCATTGGGAGGCTGGGCCGGATGACAGGCTGAGGGAGCTGGGAAAGCCGCGTCTCCCAGCCGTCTGGGAGCACCCTGCTTCCTCCTCCCACAGGGACCCGCACCCACACGCAGCCGGGGCTGGCCTCACCCACGCTGTTGTGCAGCTCTGGGTGCGCAGTGCCAGCCATGAGCAGCGCCTGCTTGAGGATGCCACAGTCGCCTCCTCCCTGGAGCAGAAGTGCTCCAGAAAGAGCTGCTTTTTTTTCCTAGCAAGATATTTCCAGCACCCCTGGTGCTTTATCTCCTGTAGTATTCTCTGATATTTTTAATACTGATTTTTTTTAGTTCTACTTTGGTTTAAGCTAAACCCCCAAATACTTGTTCCTCACAGCCTTGTCTTGGAGAAAAAAAAAAAAAAAGAATGAAAAATTATTTTGGCTGAATCTTTTGGGTGCATCCAATAATGATGCTTTGTTTTTTTGTTTTTTTGTTTTTTTCTTAAACAGCAATTTGTAAAATACATATTGAAAGAGGAGAAAGGCTCTGGCTTGTGTTTCAAACTACTCTTGAATCCAGACCCCCAGCATCGCCTACGGGGCTGCTCCAGAGCGTGGGAAACCATCGTTGCCGAAGGTGTGTGGACATGGGGGGGGATGCTGTGGCTGCAGCCTCAGCAGTGCCGGTGAAGGAGAGCCCTGCAGGAGCACCCAACGCCCGCCTCTTTCCCCAGGAGAGGCCAAGGCGATGCGTGGAGCACGCGCGTGCCGCAGCCCCGCACTGTCCCCATGCCTCTCTGGTCCACCCGCGCCCCGAGCCACGTCGGGTGCACGATGATCTCCGGGGCTGCTCCCATCCGTGCCGCAAGGGCTGGAGCCCACCATGTCCCGGGGCCCTCCTCCCGCCAGACCTCCCCTCCCCGAGCGCCTTGATTATAGGGTAGCCATTCAAATCATTTTAATGAGCTCAGCCTGCTGCTGTGAGGCACCAGTAACTATGGCAACTTCATTCAAAGGTGGCGTGCGGGGTGGCTGTGTCAGGATTTGTGTTTCGGGGAGCTGATTGGAGGAGACGGGCGAAGGTGGGAGTCCATTGGGAATTTGGGCTTGTTTGCACCAGGGGGGTCATTTAAAGCGGTGACAGGTGGCACTCTCGGGGGCAGAGGTCCACGGCAGACAAGTCCCCTTAGGTCTGGGGACCTGCTGCCTGTGGTCCCAGGAGAGCCGGTGGCCCTGTGCCGTGGAACCAGGAGGTTTGCAGCTCTCCATCACTGTCCCGGCCAGCACCTCGCAGGCATTAGCAAATCAGTCTTGAATCCTAGCAAAGCACTTGGCCCTTGCTCTCTTCGCACACTCAGGGAAAACAAGTTGTCACTCCAGGCTGGTGGTGGAGCATGGTCTGCCTGGGAGCAGGATCAGGCCCTTGGTCCCACCTGGGGCGACACAGCCGAATCTTGCACCTCGCTGCTTGCTCTTTGCCACCCCAGCCGTGCTCCTCGCCTGGCGTACACCTAGGGCAATCCTAAGGCACTCACAGAAGTTACGGGGTTTGTGTCAGCTTTACGTTAGCATCACGGACAGCAGGAACAGGCGTATTTTCATAGTAAATCACTGTCATCCCACCCCGGCTAGTGCTGGGCACTGGATTCACAGAGGAAATAAATCTCATGTCTCAGTGCCACTGGCAACCATAAAACCTCAGTCCAGCTGCCGCGAACCTCTGCGATCACATAGCTTATGCAAGTAAAACAAAGAGGGGCTGCAGCACTGATCCCCCCAGCCCAGCAAGTGAAATTGTTGGTCAAGCTTTGCCTGGCTTTGCCTGGGTCCAGCTGGTCTCCTGGGTCCGGCTGGTGTCCTTACACGGCACAGCTTGGAGGAGGCTCCTGCCCTACAGGAAGCCTGGGTGAGGCCACCTTGTTTTGGAGGAGAGAGCTGCTTGGATGCAAGGTGTGCTTGGGAGGTGTGCTGGCCTCGATAGTGTTTCCCAAATAAACCCCTGGCACTAGCACAAGGCAGCTTTAAACTCCTCCCTTTGGATCGCCCTCTGTCTGCACTGTGCTGCTCTGTGGTGCAAGAAGATGCCACCAAAGATAAATCACCAAGATCAAAGGTCACCCAATGCCACACCATCTCTCTGACCCTTTTCCATCTCATTTTGTCAATGGCTTTGCATAGAGCTTGCCACAGAGTTTTGCTTGCTTGTATCAGTGGCCTAATTCCTGAGCCAGGCTCTACGGTGTAAATAAACCCTACAGAAGCCAGAGCTTTTCTGTAGATTCTACTGGTGAAGTTACTCCAGATGCACACACGTTCACCTTGGATCAGTGTCTCATCCCAGATGAATTTCTCAAGTTAAGTCTCAGTGAGGTGTCAGGATTTTCTTTAAGCACCTCCTGGATCATATCAACAATAAATTTGTGTTTATAGGTTTGGTAGCTGAAGCTTGTTTTTAGGGGAAATGCAAATGAATACACACTGGGAGGAAAGGTGGAGTTTTCAAGGGTCACAGGTTGCAGCAAAGAAAATGCTCCCTGTGGACACCGCACCTTGAAGTCTGCTCAACCTCAGACTTGTAGAAATAAAGCAAAAATAAATGTTCTCAACATAGCTCTGAATCTGAAAAGAAAGTTTCTCGCTCAGGCTGGAGCTGTTCCTGACTTTGTCTCCTTGCCTGTTTTAATTAATCCAACCAGGATCATAGTTACTGGGAAAGCAGCATAGGAGAGGCATATGACAAGAAGTCAGGATGGAAACACGGTAGGAATTTTTGGATGAATTATATTTTTTTCCACTGGAAAATGCTGATTTTTTTCTCAAAACCAACAATTATTTTAAGAGAAGGTTGGTTTTGATTAATGTATTGAGTCAGAAAAAATCTGGAAGGAGTTCTGAATTTATCAAAATGAAGTGTTTTGACATTCTCAAAGGAGAAAAAAAAAATCTATTTTCCAGTTCAGATGACCCCTTGTTTTGAAATTTAAGCTAATTATAATTAAACATTTCACAAAGATAAATACTTTGAAATCAGACTTGGAAGGGAGGCTCAGCTCATGAGTGTCTTTAGGATTTTGACTTTTCAGGACAAGCTGAAAGCCTTTGTGAAATCTGAGACTTCAACACTTCCTCTCACCTCAACTCAGGATGACACAAGAGAAAACACAGCCTCTTCCGTGCGAGCTGGACTCATCTCTCAGCTAACAGCGCAAAAGCCTTTCCTCTTTCCAGGTTTGCAGCAGATGGACTGGAGCAGTTGAATTGGGATGCAGCTGACTGATGGGCAAACAGCTCTGATGGCACACATGGACCACATAGCTCCCTAAAAGATGACTGTTCAGATGATCCTGTTGGCTTTTGACCCCATCCCGTGCTTTGCTGAAGGGAGGGAGAACCCCCACCTCCATGGCACACAAGGTGCACACCTCAAGAGGGAGCCAACAGCAGCGGCAAACTTTATGGTTGGTCCAGATTTTTGGAGAGCTGAAGTTAGCTCCCGGCTTCAATATGTAAGATCATAAGAAAGTTGTTGGAAGCCCTCAGTCTCAAAATATTGGGTACTGAGACCTCACTGGCCATTGTCAAGCATGAGATGCTCCTCTGTGCAGCTGGTCCTTCGGTGTCTGTGAGTGGCTGGTGGGACAACAGCCCCACTTGTCACATCTTGTCTCTGGGGCAAGGGGCTTTCAGAGGCAGACTGCGAGCCCACAGCACAAAGGTGGTGTGAAGGTGTCTCTAGTTGAACACCTCATCTGAAAACTTTCGTTGCTCTGTTAGGTGCTGCACAGATCCAGGCCTCTCCCCTTGGTCTCCAGCCCCCGGCAGTGGCTGGGAGCCAGGCTGTTCCCACAGACTGAGGATCGGGAGCCGATGGACAGCGGATCTGCACGCAGCCTGGCTCAGCTGAGTCGACAGAGGATGGTCCGTGTTCTTCTCTTGGCATGGAGCAGCTCCAGGCGAGCAGCAGGACGGGTGGGAGCTGCCAGCTTCCCCGCTCCGCTCCAGACTGGGGAGAGCTGCTGAACACACATGGCCTCTGGGCTCTGTAATCTGTAGCCGCAAAGCTCTCGTCTAAATTGCTTTTCTGCTCATTGGAAGTGATTACATTTTCCTGGAAGGATTTGACCCTCTGGCTGCTGACTGCGATGGCAGTGCTCCTTCTCTGAGCGGCTGCTGGCTCGGGGCTCTGCGGAGTGACAGCCAGCAGCAGCGGGGAGCTCGCTGCCTTCCTGTCCTTGGAAGCAGCTGCGAAGGCTCCTGGCTTGCAGGAGGCTCGGATGGGCAGAGCGGGGCTCCAGGGCAAGGAGGAGGTGTTGCACCCCAAGACAAGGCGTGCAGGGAAGGAGGGAGGAGGGAAAGGAGGAGGAGCGCGCACGGCTGGGTGCAGATGATCTGCACCGGCTGCCAGGCCAGTCAGAGACAAAAAGCAGACAGGACGGAGAACGCGACACCGTATCTCATTAGGAGTTTATGCAATATTAGTGCTGCGGGACCAGCCAAGGTTCAGGGGTTTGGAGGCTTGCTCAGAGCCAGGAAGGCTTCTCTGGACTTGCTGGGGAAGTGGGTGGGTGCTGAGCTATGGGAGATATCTCCAGCGCTTCACGCCAAGCAGACTCACTGCTTGGCTTCGTGGCCTGGCAAAATAATTGTAACCAGCACCTTTCCAGGGAGTGAATCTTGTCCCTCTCCAGCCCCACAGAAATCCCGGGAAAGTGTCAGCAGTGCAGACTAGTCCAGCTCTCCAGCAAAAATATCCTGTTAACTTTGCAGAGCCAGGAGCAGGACAGAAACTTGCCTCTTCTCTTTGTTTCTTGGATCGGGGTCTCCCGGAAGCTCTGAAGGAGGAGTTCCCCAGGGCTCTAGAGGCTGTCATGTACACAGCTGTGATGTGCACAGCTGGAGACCAGACAGATGTTGTCATTCAGGGTCTGAGGACACCGGTCTGTTTGGTTTGGAGCAATGAAGGTTGTTCCTAGCTCCAAAGCCAGTTGCTGTGCCACTTCTCTTATATTCCCCTTGACTACTGGGTATTTATCTGCAGCTATTTATAGGAGCATGACAAAGTTATGGATGGTCCAAGCGGCTGGCATCTGCTGCACTGCCTCCTCCTGACTGCACTGCCCTGTCCCACGGAGGGAGGCGGAGTGCAGCTCAGGGTCTGCACCCCTCCAGGTGCCTTTCCCTTCAGGAAGTGACTGTGGTGGACCTGACCACATCACAATGTCAAGACCAAAGAGGAGAGGAAAGGAGAATGTTTCTTCTTGTCTCCCAGACATGCCAAATTAAAACCAGGACATTGGAAGCACTGTTATACTTCTGTGAAAGACACAGTTTGTGGCCAATCACTCTGCTCACATTTCTTGGACAGAGGAACATGTGATAAACCTCCCTCAAGTTAAAAGGATTCAGAGTGAAGAGAGTTCGTAGTTGTCTCTTTCAAATATGCATGAGGCAGATTCAGCCAGATTCAGTAAAACTTCTGTCAGAACATCCCCAGGCTCCCAGTGCTGATGTCACCATAAGCAATAATATGCTGCCTAGTGCCAAAAATAATCAGAAATTATTGGGTATTCTCAGTACATCTCAGCCACCAAAACATTGAAACAGACCTGTTTAGCAGAAGCAACTCCAACTTGTAGATGTACGAGGTACCTTAAAGACGAGCAAAGCTTTCAGCAACAGCCCAGCTCTGCACTCTCCTTAAGGAAGGTAGGAAACTCATGCTCAACAGACATGGGGAGAACAATTTATAGGTTTTGAAGAGAGAGAAACGGTCTTCAGATGAAGTACCAGACTTTGACCTCTTCAAAGGAAAGAGCAGAGGGACAGGAGTCTTACTGATTGCAGCAGTCCCTTTGGTTTTCAAAGCCATGACTTCCCTCTCACCTAGACAGTTGATGCAAGAGGCACTTGTTTCCTTGCACACCCCCTTTTGCACTGCTTGGTCACCCAACCTGCCCTTGGCCATGGAGCAGTCACCTTCTCTGCATGTGCTGCCTGCATCAATATGTACAGATGAAGCAAGACTTTCGGACTTAAAACCCACATCTCTGAGTAGTTCCTGCCATAAATTCCCAGGTATGTCTGTGTAACTGGTTTAGTGATCTAGTTCTTGCCATTCTGATCCAATCTTAGTGTCTGCCCAAGTCCTAGAGGTCTCTGTACAATCCTGCAGCTCCTGCTACACCAGGGGCATCGGGAAAAACTTTCTTCAAGGAATACCACCATCCAAAGACCTTCTCCCCATGCTTCACACCCCCCACAGCTGGACGCACACCTCTGGACATGCCAACTTATCCTCTGCTGGAGAGTCACATGTATTGAGCCAGGACAAATCTGACCACCCTAGTTCTTCCTGATGTGCAAGAGGAGAACCAGATGTGATGGCTGGAAGCCACTCTGATCGTCCTGTGTCTCTGAGGGCCAGAGGACAGAGGCAACCCCGCTCAGCCAGCACCGTGGCTGTGTGCAAGCATGTGAGAAGCCTCCAGCCCAGCGCGAGCCTGCTGCCCTCTGCCTTCCACTCCAGCAGGCATCTCCTGGCAGGTGCTCTCCACGGGTCCTGGGAGCAAGCTGCCGGGGAGCGGGAGGGCTGTAATTACAGAGATAACTCACACCATGTCACCCAACAATGATACATGAAAATGCTACATAAACCCGTCTATCTGGTGCTCTCGATTTATCTTTCTGCCTCTCCATTTATTTCTTCCTCCAGCCTATCACTTGGTACTGTGCAGGAGCTGGAAATGCCAGCTGCTGAAAATGCAATTTGTTTTGATTCACCAACATCTCCCAAAATATCTCTGTGACCTCTTGAATTTTTTTTACAATGAATTATGATAATGGTGATTTTTATTTATGTTAACAAACTGCAGTAGCTCAGCATGGCCAGCAAATATACATATATGTATATATACATATATTACTATCTTTTAAATAAAAATGCCTTAAAACTGTATCAAGCAGAATTGTTTTTTTTTCTCTTCTCCTTTTCTAAAAGGCAACAGTACCAAATTTCTACCCTAATTATAACAATGCTTCTCCTAATGAAAGAATTAATTTGCCTTCTCTAATCAGCTGGCTCGCTTTGGAAATTGCAGCCGATCAGTGTGGAGGAGGGGCTGCGATAAAGGTTTGGAGGAGGCAACCCACAGTTTCCAAGGTACCTCAGAAATTAGGAAGCCGCATCCACAGGGGATGCAAATCGGGGATGCTGCTGAGAACCGCACGGCGATGCCGGGCTGTGTCTCCCTGGGGAATCTGGATCCGGAGTCCTGGAGACCTTCCTGCCCCCGTGCAGCCCCAGTGCTCCCAGGAGGGGGAATCGTGAGCTGCATCCTGGGTTGGAGAGGAAACCCCGGTGCTGATGAACAGTGGTTTCAGAGCACATCAGTCTGCTCTCGTTTCTTTTTTCATTGGGGAACATGGAGATGCTGAGCCAAAGAGGTGACATCCCCCGGTCCCTGGAAGGTCTGGGAAGTGCAGCCTCTGAGAAGCAGTGGGGTCTGGGGGTGTTTCTGCTCGGTGTGTAGGGCTGCATGAGCCCTGTGCTGGCTCCTTGATAGGTTTTGGGGTGTTTCTGGTGTGGTTGGAGTGACACAGCTACAAATTAGGGAGTAAGTTTCCCTCTCACACTGCTTTGGGCCAAAGGCAATGGGGCTTTGGGGGGCTATATGCGGGATAGGGGTGTCTCCCGCCTCACTTAGCCCTTTCCCCATCAGTCCCACCACAGTGGGCATGTTCTATGCAGACAGCACTCTGGAGCAGAGGTCCACTAGCAAATCTCTAAATTAGCTCATTCCAACAGCGACTAGTGACAAGAGTCCTCACAACCTGCTGAAGACTGGCTCAGGAACATGGTCCAGAGGTCTGGGTGCTGCAGTTCTTAACATGACCCTGGCTTGGACCCAGTTTCTGCTGCCAAGCAAGTCACTCCGTGTGCTTCTGCTGCCCTGCAATGATGAAGCTCAGTGTGGTACAAGGCACTGGGATGTCTCATACGGATCACCACACCTCGAGTTTCTGGTCCTGTAGGTGCAGTCACAGCAGAGCAGTGTGGAGCTGTCTCCTACAAGAGGAGACTCAGAATTACCACAACCAACCAGGTGTGGTTAGAGCATCACACTCTTGTATGAAGACTTACACAATAATCAAATGATGTGAGATCAGTTCTAGGGTACGGAGAGCTGGGTAGTCATAGCAGAAATTGCAATTTAAGCCCTGCTCATAGGAAACCTTGGGAGAGCACAGACTTTGGTGACAGGTGGTCCAAACACTCCTGACTTTGAGGATGAGTTTGGCTTTGTGGGAGGGATGTGGACTTAGCTGCATGCTCCAGCCTCATGCTACCCAGCAGGATTATAGAAGGTGCCAGGCTCGTGTATCATTTTATGGAGAGCCTGTTCAGCTGCTGTCAGTTTCAGCAAATGTGGGCCTCTTTGAGCCCTGGGACACGTAGATATGGGGATTTTTAGTGTTCCAAACACTGTTAATTTTTCCTTTCCCTTCTCCAGTCTGCACTGCTCCAGGATGGAGGCAGAACATGGAGATCTGCTTCTACTTGTTTGCCTGAATATCTCTAACAGGGCCATGGAGACACCAAGACGGTCTGAGGGTACCAAGTGCACTCGGAGATGCAAAGCACTTGGGCAGAGCATTGCTCTCACTGCAGTGAGATCGCTATGTCCATGAAGAAGGACCCTACCCTTGCAGGTGCCAGGTAGAGTGAGACCAGGATACTGCCTGGCAGTATGCACAGTCCATGGTTTATAAGTCAAAAATGCCACGGCTGGGCGGGGTAGGACTTTGTATCCCAGCCTCCTGTCTGACTCCCCAGCAATCCTCAGCATCAGTTCCCCATCCTGCCCTGTCCTCTCAGACCATTGTAGTGCTGGCATTTGCAGACCCACTGACACAAGCCCTTGCCTCAGCTTTGGCAAGTTTTCAGGAAGTGCAACAGAAGCTGGAGCAGGGGATCTGAGAGTGAATGGGTGAGACCCAGCGGCTCTGGGTACACCTTGCTTTTATGGACAGGGTTTGAGTCTGGGGTGGTCAGGTGATGAGTGCAATCACTAGATGTTTCTAGTAAGAGTAATGCAACCCCTTTGCTTGGTGGTGAAATCAGGAAAAGGGACTAAACCCAAAATAAAACAAGTAATTGTTTTTGTAATTGACTGGCAATGCTGCCTTAAATCCTGGGAAAATGCAAGTTTTCCAGCACAGACATAACATGGGCAAGCAGAGGGTACCAGCAAAGCACTTTTAAGACATGACAAGCAGAGGGGCACAATGTGCACTGAGAAAAGACCGAGATCAGCCAACAACCCGAGTGTGTGTATAGACACTGTGAGCATACACAGACACAGTGAGGTTCTTGTCTCCTTCTACCTAGCCACAGGTATCTCTCCCAGGTGATCCTCCAAGAGGGTGAAGTTCTCCTGAATAGATGGATCACCTCATGGATCTGCTTACGATGGAGTGTTGCTTGCCATGCCCTGGGCTATATCGCTTATCCCTTTAGGGTGTGTGATTGCTGAGTAAGACTCTGGAAGGCCCTTGTCTTTCACACCATCTCCTCTCACCGAGCAGAGAAGTCTCAGTGGCTTGTACTGCACTTTATACCCAAGAGGAACATTTCCTCGCCAGCATATCAAGACCCAGCCATGGCAGGGAATGGCCAGGATAACCTGAATCCCGTCAGATCATATTGTCTTTTTAAACATTTTTGTCAACAGGTGTAATGATGCTTTAATGTTTAAATAAGATTTTATTATCATGGTAGTAATGGCAACCCAAGGCACCTGGAAACCAGCCTGGGAGAAGAGAGGTCCCAGAGCTGAGATAGGAATCAACACCTGTGTGGTGGCACTGCAGGGAACCACTGTCATTTGACTGTCCCCTCACCCCCTCGCACCTTGGGAAAGACCCAGAAGCTCCATGTAGCACCTGGTGAAGAGTTCCTCACTATGCACGCCCACAGGTGCTGCGTGTGCTCACACACCAGCACTCTTGCACACGGGCGCACCTACAGGGACCCATCCTGCCTGTGCAGGCATGCTTTCTGCAGGGCTGCGGGGCTGCAGGGCTCGCCGGCTCGGGGTAGCGCTGTGCTGGCACCAAGCACAAGGCAGGGCTGGAGGATGCTCACATGCCATCAGCGCCATGGGTGCTCATGTGACAGTCGCAGGGTGTCTGTTTTCCCTTCAATGGTATAAATGATTTCTTCAGAACAGCACATTCCCCACCACCGCTAATGAAAACACATGGTGCGTTTATGCAAAAGCTCCTTCTCATTCTTGGTAATGACATTGGTGGTGGCAGCTCCTGTCTCCTCCTGCTGCCTCGCTCCCTCCCAAGCACCCTTGTCATTTCCCTTCCCTTTATCGACAGCCTTTAATGGGATGAGTCTTTTGCTAGCAGAAAGGAGCCAATGTGTTCTCAGCGGCTGTCAAAGGCACTTCGACTGCATAAAGAGCCTCCCATGTGGTCTCACAGTTAAAATATATATACATACAACAGACAAAACTGTCACTAACGTGCCAGAACCATCATTAGCACTTGATCTTCCTAGCACAGAGGACATGCCTCAGCTAGTTATTTTCATCCTAAATCCTTCTTTCAGTTCTCATTTTATTTTGGGAACTGGGCTGGGGAAGGGTACTTTATTTCCCCTACACTGCTTGGAAGAAACAACTCAGACCTTGTAGGCATATTATGTTACCAGTAAGGAGCTGTGGCATCTCTACGAGATGCTTTTAGAAAGTGTCAGACAACCTCCCAACCCACCTACCCCCCTGCCACCCTTTGATGAGCTTTAGATGAGAGTAAGCTAGCCGCGAAGTGCAGGAAAGGGAAAAATTACACAGCATCAAGAGGGAGCAATAAAGCGAGGATGCGCTGAGCAAGAAAAGGAGCTGATTTCTCTGCTAAATCAGCCCACAAGGGCCCTGCAGCACCTGCTGCTGTTGAAGAGGAGCTTAGCAGGCAGACCTGGATGTCTGCAGTTGCCACAGGAGAAGGGAAGGGTGCCTTTCCTCTGAATCAATGCTACTTGTTCCCCTGTCCCATCTGCTGCAGATCTGGTGCATCTGGGTCTGCCCAGGGTAGAGGGCACTCTATGGACTGATCCTGTGGTGTGTGCTGGGGACACTGCGCAAAATGAGCAAGGCATGTGAGGCAGCTGCAGCAGCATGTTCCTTGTCTCCCTGCAGAACATCTGCCTGTGACCTGTCTGTTTTCCAGCTGTGCTTATGGTCTCACCCCTGAGGACAGCATTGCCCATTTACACGTGGTATCAGACGATGGAGAAAGAAGCTGGCTCACTGGGATGTGCTGAGAAGTCTTGCGGCAGCTACTGCTTCCCTGCATGCAGGAGAGGAGCTCTGCTGGCCCTAGCAGCACGTTGACATAGTGATCCACTCAGAGGAACCCCAGCACCTTCTGCTGTCCAGACCTCAGCTCAGGGATGTACTCCAGCATTAATCTTCAGGGAAGATCACACCCCTCATGTTCTCCACGTAGATATGCTTGGGAAGTCAATTTGCTGTGCACAGCCCTGTGCTTACAAGCATGGACTTTGTCTTCCCCCACCAATGTTCATTTTTACCCAAGCAGACATCCATCCAACCAGCTCCTCTAAGATAAAGAAATAGAAAAGAGAGGCCACATAACAAGAGCAAATTTTATTTAATAACCAGAAGAGACCCTGATAGGACAAGTTTCCTCTGGCTCCCCAGCTCTGGGAGCATGATTGAACTTAAAACCAGCCGACCGCAGGCTGCAGTGGTGAGGGTGTTCGGGGCTGCAGGGATGCAGAGGTCAGAGCAGGGCTTTGGGCTGGTAAAGCAACACTGGCACAGCATCCCCGGGGCCGGGACGCAGGGAGCGCACGCAGGCGGCCGCAACCCTCAGCTGCCCGCGGGAATAACCGCGCCGGCCACCTGCGTCCCAGCCAGCTCAGCTGAGCCCGTGTGGGAGAAACGGGCAGAATCAGACCGGAATGATGAATACGTTGGAGGATGCCATGCGGTTTCACAGACAGAAAGAGAGGCTAAATTCATCTACTAAATTATTCACTGTGAATTTTTGCTCTGTTCTACCAGACACACATCCAGCAGCTATATAATAGGGAAATTCAGTATATATCATAGTAGTTAGACACGTATCCATTACGCACAGCAGTTGTTAATCTTCAGTGAACGTATTTAATAATAGCTATTTATGTAACATACATTAACTACCCCTTTTAAACTGAAATTGAATGCATATTTGAGAACCTTAATTCAAAGCACTACTTAAAGCTCAGTCTCTGAGTCAGGGTAATAAGGATTTGGAAAGCGGGGTGTTTAAGTTCTTTGGAATAAAGAACGGTGACTGGAAAGAAAGCCTTTTAAAAAAAAGAAACACCCAAAGGGGTTTTTGCACTTGAAATCCCTCCTGGGTGCAGACTGGAGCCATGAGGCCGAGAGGGGACCACGGGCACAGAGAAGGCATGGAGCTGGCACGCAGCTGCTTATTGCAAGCAAGAGACGTTGCTGAGTGCCCCAGAGGCACCGGAGCCCCGGGGACCACACGCAGCCTTGCCAGAGGGATGCGTCGGGCTCTGCAGCTCCCTTGGGCAGCAAAAGGTGCTCCGGGCCGTGGGAATCTCCTCTTAGCAGCAAGGCTTCTGCACAGAGCCTGGCCACAGCCCACATTGCATGGGGAGGGTGGGGAAGCACCGTGGTACCTCCAGCCATGCAGCAAAACCTATCACAAACCTTCCTAGAAAGGGAAAGGAGAAAAAAGCACAGACTCACAAAGCACTGCCAGCCTCCATCTGTCCCCACGGCACCAGGGATGAGGGTATCCTGAGCCCACCAGCCTGGGGCAAGGGATGCTGCCATGCTAGGACATCCTAAAAAATCTCCCTACTTTTTATTATTGTTATTTTAAACAGCTCTTCCATTCCTATGCAATACACAACTATTAGAATAAACAAAGATGTGAAGGAGAGGTGGCACTGATAAAGGATTAAAGTGGGACCTAATTGTGCATGCCCCAGAGGGCATGCATGGTCCCTGGCTGCCTGGCCACCCAGAGGGGCAGGAGCAGGGTGTCCTTTTCCTGTCCTGCACCGACCCTCTGCTTGCTCCATCCTTTCTGCTCCTTTGCAGCCTCCAGCCCTCCTGACTCCCTCCCCAGCTCCTTCCCTGCCTCACCAGTTTTTCCCCATTTTGCTGATCACTTCCTAAATGAGCCAAGCTGAAATGAGTTTTTCTGTGAGCAGTGGAACCTTGGCACCTGCTTTTCTCCAGCTTCATCTCTTGGAAAGCAAGATATCATTGAAGCATTTCCTGACGGCTGGACAGTCTTAATCGGGCTTCTGCATGGAGATTCTGGCAAAGATCTACTTCTTGCCTCAAGAAGACACTGATTTGACTTTCCCTTCCTATTTTAATAAACTTGTGGTGTCCCAGTGTCTGTCCTGTTGATTCAGACTGTCATCACCCAGAGGCCAGGACCACCAGTTTCTTTATTACTAGATCAACAGCAGATGCTCAAGGAGGAGTGTAAGAACAGGGAGAGCACACTGATCCTCTCCTGATGTCAATCCTGAAGGCTCCTAACCCAAAGGTGCCTTTGAATCTAATGGTCCTAGATGAATTTTCCTCTTGTGAATGCATCCATGGAGCTGCACATTTTCACTATGTGCTGTGTGAAGTGCCACCTCCCTCTGTTTAATACAATGTGGTAGCTGTCAGCTCTGCGAGAAGCCACCTGATCCTTGTGCTGGAAGGAGTGAAGAGCCAGCAGCACCACTCTCTCTGTTCTATTCATGAGTTTATGTACTCCCATCAAATTCCCATTGACATCGCTCTGAGGTGGGACCAGAAGTGCCCAGGCTTGAAGGCAGAGCCCACCCAGGCTGTACATGAGGACAGCCTACAGCTTCTGGTCTTTATTCCTTTCCTAATAATTCCTAATATTTGATTTGCTTTTTCTAACCACCGCTCATCACAGAGCTGACATTTTCAAAGATGTATGTATTATAACACCAAGATCTTGTTCTTTAGCAATGACAGGCAGCTCGTGGTACTTTATTTAATTCATAAAGTTAGGACTGTATTTCGCCACGTACATTAGTTTCCATTTATCTACATTGAATTTTATCTGTCATTTTGTCACCAATCACTTGATATCATCACGAAATCTTTGTGCAACTCTTCACAATTGGCCCTTGTCTTTACTACCAAAATAATTCGGTATCTCCGGTTCCTGGCTGTAGGTATTATTACAAGAAAGACAATCGATGCTAAGAAGCAATCTATGGTGGCATTCAGCAGAGCTAAACCAGGTCAGCCTCAAAACAGAGGTGGGAGTGAACCTACCATCCTTGATGGGACACACAGCTTGGGGCATCCAGGTCAAATCGCCTTAGACCTGCCTTAGAATTATTTGGGCATCAACAGTCAGGGCATCGGCAGAGTCCAAGTGACAGAGCCTGGCTGTCTGCAGAGGCCCCAAGGCCCTGAGCAGCCTGGCCGGCCGTGGACCTCCCTCCTACCTCCTGTTTTCCACCTGAATTCAGGCTCCTGAGACTTCCCAAGATGCTTCTGCACAGGGACGTGGTCCTGGTAAGGGACCTGACAAACCCTGGAGGGCCAGATGTGGGCAGAGGGAAGCAAGCAGAGCAGTGAGAAGAGCTTGTGATGCAGCCCCTGCCATTGACCGCAGCTCCGCGCGGTGACAGCGTGTCGGCAAAGCGGCAGCAGCAGCACTTGCCCTCCCAGCTGCCCTGACCAGAGCACGCTCGGATGCGTTTCTTCTATTATTCAGCAGCTCTGTGTAGCTGGAGGTTGAGGGAGGGGGCAGGTGAATAGTAACTACGACTTCTCCTTGCACTCAGCATGGGGGATTGAAACAGCTTGCGGGGTCATCACCAGCAATTCATACCCGCAGGGTGCAAAACCCTGGCCCACTGGGCAGCATGTGAGAACATGACGATTTTCTGCTCAGGTTTTCTGACGGCACAGACAGTGCGGTGAGGAACGGGCAGTTGTATCGTGTGTTCAACCCTGAGCACCCTGGGGAGGGCTGGATTTTCATTTTATGCTGGTGCCATGGCCACCGTGAAGGAGTCCTGATGGTGTCGATGTGGCTGCTGCTGCTGAGCATCAGTCACACGTGGGTGACGGGAGGGAACCTGGACAGAGACAGGGCAGGGCCCAACCAGGGCAGTAAGCAGGCTGTGCAGTATGGCTCTGCAGATGGACTGTGGACACTTATACCATGGGCGTACAGAGAGCTTTGCTCTCTCCAGGCTGCTCCATTCCAACCATGTACATGAGAAAGCACAAAATGCAGAGAGACAAGCAGGAAAACCTTGATGGAGCCAAAGCATTTGCAGGACGGATGATGCAGGATGAAGAACACGTGTCTCCAGGAATTTGTTGATATGTTGGGTCAGCAGCAGGTTTTCTTCCACACCCTTAAGGCTCTGAGGACCAAGCAGGTGGAGCACACAGGAGCATCCTGCCTGCTGCCTGTTGTGGTGTGAATGGGAAGAGACCACCGTACTCTTCCTCCTGGTTTGGATCAAGGCTGCTCTGGGCAAGGAGAAAACTGCAGGGCTGGAGGCTTGGCCTTTGTTTTCCTCCACAGCCACTGATGCCAGCACTGGGAGTGAGCTTGGAGGCACAAAGCCCAAAAAGTGACACCCAGTTTCTGCTCCGGCACTGTCAGGACTGCAGTCCCAGAGAGGAGATTTGCCCTGGGGCTCATCTCCACAGACATCAGCTCCGAGAGTGGCAGAGCACGACAGCAATGAGAGATGCCATGGTGCCACTGCAGGCTGTGCCGCGATGCCCAGCACAAGCCAGAGGCATGTCTCCCTGCTACCACTGGGCAGGGCTGTTGGGTTGGAGCAGGTTTGCTCCCAGCTGGGATAAACCAGCCCTCTCCCATACATCTGCCTGCAGTGAATTAGTTGGCCTGTGAGAAGGCATGCAAAGGGCATGGGCAATACATCAGGCAGCAGACCAATGCATTCAGTGCTCAGGGCAATACTTTCTTCTAGGCGTAACAACGGTGGCATCCCCTGGATGAAAGAGGTGAGCAGGACCAGGTGTGGGTCCACCCTGAGCTTCCTGGTGAGGATGGGACAGGAATACCACCCTGGGCTCTCCTCTGTCCCTCACCTCCCCAGGGCAACTCCCCTTCTCTCTCCCTTTCTTCCACCTTTTCTCCCTCTTTCGCTGCCCTAACTGCAACCAGAAGGCCTGACTGGAGGACCAGCAGTGACCCATCTCATGGGGTCTGTACACCGTCAGCTCAGCCACAAGCTGGTGAAAGCAGAGCGGGTGCACAGGGGAAGGTGCCAGGGGCAGCCTCGTACCCCATCATCACAGACTATGCACGGGGCTGTGCTGGAGAAAGGCTGGGCAGAGCTGTGGGTCACATCTGCACGATGAATCGATGGACAGTCTCACGCCAGAGACACTGACACCCTTGGGAAGAAGGATTTGGCTGGGAGAGTTATGGGGGGGGGGGAATGAAGGAAAAAAAAAAAAAAAAAAAAGCATGTGTGCTTGCTTTTCTTTACAGTTCCCATTGGAGGCTGCTGGGAAGCTGGACAGGGATGGGAGCATCTTTGCCACAGGTGGGGTGCCCATGCTCTGGGAAGACAGCCCTCCTGGTCTCTGTATTCCAAAAATCAGGCCAAGAAGAGCTGCAAAGATAACACAGTTTGATTTTCAGGCCAGGAGGGAGAACTTCACCCCTGTCAAGAGCAGGGTTTCTGCTTGACGACAGCAGATCCTGCAGAAAGGTATCCAAGTGGATGAACTGCCTTGAGTGATGGAGACTCCGCCGCCCGCCAGAGCGAGCAGTTGGAGGGGTTTATCTCGCTGGCTGCTGGCGCTGGCGCTCAGCTCCCACTCCCAGTTTGCCTGGCTGTACCCTCCAGCTGCTAGCTGATATCCTGCCTTTGTCTGCGAGCCAGCTGGCTTTTTGGTATCTCCTCCTCTCAAAGGCACTTCTGAACTCAGACGAGTCAGTTATTAATGCTGTCTTGGATTTAGCAGTGAACTTCATACCTTGCACTTCTTTCCTCTCCCAGTGCACAACAGGTTTCCAGCACCTCAGATCATCCCTTGAGTTATTTTCTGATGATTTCCAAATGTGCCACCAAGCTTGTAAATACACAGACCTCTGGCATAGACAGGGAGTTCAGTGTCTGCCTCAGTAAGCCATGTCCAAAGGTAATGCCGTGTCCCTGCTGCAAACTGGTATTTCCCTGCTTATGGAGCCAAGAGCTGTTTCAGGCCTGGCAGCCACATCACGGTGGCTTCTGGTTTGTTCATTATCCATGACATCCGTTTCAAAGATTTTACTTTGTAGCATACAGTCACCTCGCTTTCTAAGGGCCAGATTGTTCCTTGGATTTGGAAGGGGATTTTGGCCTTTTTTTTGAAAAATCTAGAAAATGAAATTGATTTAACAACAAGAGCTGCATGGAAAAGAGATTCCTTTTAGTTCATTTGCAAACTGTGCATTTGTTTGTTTGTTTTTAATGTTATTCAAGCTTGGAACAAAGATAGAGGTTTTCCAAATTATTGTCAAATTGATTTTTAAAGGGTTTGGAGTCAACATTTCATTTGACAGTATCAGAATACTTTGCTTCAATCAAGCTTCTGGATTTTTCAAAATTAAATGAAAGGGAGTTTTGAAACTGAAGAATGTTTCAGACCCAAAAAATCAAAACATTTCATTCTGAACATGTCAAAACTGGCCATTTTGAGTGTTTTCACATGTTTTTTCTCCAATAAACAAAATTGGGCAAAATCACCATAATTTTGCAAAATACTTCAGAGCTGACAAACTTACGGTTCCACCACAGAAAAGTTGCATGAAACAAAATTCATTAATCTCTACTCCCAGTGTGGCATTCGGTGGAAAAAAAAAAAAAATAAAAGCTTCAGAAAATGCAAGCCCTGGAATTCCAAGGCAAAAAAAAATGAATTCGTTCACTCTCTGGATAAACAGCGTTCCCACTCCTAATTTTTGTTGATAAATTGCCACTCGCTGCATCAGCATGCAAGGCACGCAAGGCGCCGAGCCAAGAGGCAGCGTGTGATTTCTGCCCTGCTCACCTGCCTGCTGGAAGGAGGCTGCTGAGGTCTCCACTGGTCTGTGCTGGTCTGGACTGGGCAGCCTCCCCTGCGTATCAGCATCCCTGGTTTATAACATGGATAATTGCCCTTCCTTTCCCGGCTGGGAACTGTGTGAAGTCCACCAGCCTTGTTCCACTGGAAGCCTCAGATGAGATGTAAAAAACACCTCGGCACAAATCTAAACAATGTGTCTGCTTAATGGTTGCCGAAGGGGCATTTTCCTTCGGAGCAAATCCATCACCGCGGCAAGCGTCAGGCTCCGAGGGTTGGCTCTCCGGGCTGAAAAGGCTCTGGCACGCTCAGCTCTGCTTGCCGGTGGCTGCAGCACCCACCGCTGAGCTGGGCTTTACGTGAGAAGCAAGCAAGTACCCTCCAAATATTAATGCTGCAAGCCTGTGGTTAATTAGCCTCCACAAATCAACTGAAGGCTAGCTCCGGGCATGGGAGCGACCCACGCCTGCTCTCCAGCAATGTCCTCCTGCTTTGTTCTCCTGGGCCCTGCCACTGCCGCTTGGCTTGCACAAGGGGGACGCTGTGGCAGGGGGCAGAGACCCCCTCAGCAGCCCCCCAGCCCTTGGCACAAGCTGCACGGCTCTGCCCAGCCAGGGCGAAAGGAGCTGATTGCCTCTGCTCGCCAGCTCCCTTGTCGGTTGATTTATGGAGTGGGAGATTAAGGGCTGGAGCTGGTAACAGGGAGCTTGAAATGAATGAAATTGCAAAGAGGATTGTGAAGTGCGGCTGAGCTGCTCTGGCAGCGACACCAAGCAGCCGCTTTGTGCCAGGCAGGGAGGACAGAGGAGCAGTGGGGCTGCAGGGATCACTGGGACCCCACAAGCAGCGCCCAGGGCAAGCAGGCTGGGCCCAGGGCTTGTCCCTCTTTTCCTGCTGTGCCATAAGTGTCAGATACAGATAAGAGGGCATCACGGGAGCATCATGATCTTACCTTGGCCAAAGCAAGATGTCTCCATGGGTGCAAGAACCTCTGTTGCTGAAGGAGGCTTTCCTGCTCTGCGGTGCACGTGGTACCCACGGGTGCTGAAGATTGGTTGTGGGTTGGTGCCATCTGCACATTGTGCCACTGGGCTGGGCAGGCACTGCATCACCAGAGGTCGATTAAAATATTGTAAAGCAATTGCAGAACACCTTCAACCACCTGCTCTCCTGCTTGTGCTTCTGATGCCTGAATCGTGGGATCTCCATTGGCCTTGAAATTTCCCAAGGGCTTCTGTGGATCAGTGGGACATTGTCCCTGCTCACTCTGGGGCTCTCATTTTGCTACTTCCAAGGAGACCTTGCAGTCCTACAGGGAGATGCTGGTGCTATGAGCACCTTGGGTCAGGAGGTTGTGATAATGGGAGATCTGGCTCTCCTCCCTGCATGCCAGTGATTAAATTTTGCCCTAAGCTCATCATAGGCAGCCAAAGTAAGAACATGGCCCTGTGTCAGGTTTCTATTACATTGGGCATCTGAATATGTGCATGAGGTTTTTGTGTTGGTCGAACAATGCCCAAACCCACCATTTCATCACTTCTTGTGCAGTCTGCTGTGTTCCCTAAAACTCTGGCAGCAGACACCTTGGGATTCAGAGTAAGTTTTGCCTTTCCTGTGGCCTTCAAATCCCATGGATTCTGCAGCAACACACCAATGGAAAAGCAAGTGGATTTAAATTGCTGCAAACCAGCAACGAGGAAACCCAGCTAGCCCAGCCTAAACTTCTGGCACTGGAAAGCTGTTGCTTTTACCCTTGCACAGGACTTCTGCAGCAAAGCCCCAGCACAGCAGTGTGAAGGGGTGGTGAGCAGTGGCAGGGTCCTTTGGGGCGTCTCTGGGCAGGGCAGCACCCAGTGGAGCAGAGGGAGCCCAGCCCGGGGATGGATGGGGAGCGATGAACGTGCCTTTCATGGCAGCCAGCTCAGCACCGAGGCAGTCACACGCCAGCCCTCGGCCAGCCCGGCACAGCAGGACACGGCTGATCGAAGCCCGATGGATCCGAGGAAGATCAAAGCTCCCCTTTTATCTCAGCCTCCCTTCTGCCTTCTTCCACAGCTGGAGGGCGTGTGTTCCCCTTCTTTGTAGATGCTCCATCCCCGTCTTTAAATCTTCACTTAAAGCCTCCCTTTCTTCTCCAGCATGCAGCTGAGTCCTTTCTGAGTGTGCTGTTGTAATGCCCATGGAGGATCCTATTCTAAAGGCATAAATTACGCTGCACCGTGTCGGCTCCCTCTAGCTGAGCATCTTTTCCAGGTAACACTTTGTGTTAAGTGCACATTAACCAGTCCTGAACTGCTCCAGTATCACAAAGAGTGGCTCAGGGGACACCCTTCTGCCTGGCGTTCATTAGGATCAATGCCAACAGCGCGGCCCAAACGAGGATGAAGCCTGACACCCCCCTTCTCCCTTGCTGGGGCTGCCATTACCTAATTGGATCCAATGTAACATATTGGAGTACACATTATGAGATGACACAAATTGGGTTTGGCTCTTTCTCAGCAAATGAAGGGGCCTCGGTTATTGTAATGAGCCCAGCAAGAAGGAAACCTGTGGGCATCCAAGTAACCTGCCCACGGGAGCCCTCTGGACCGAGGCCCCCAGCCCAGACCAGGTCGCACGCTGCTGCTGACCCCTTTTTAACCTGCAAAATGGGGTGGAAGCACTGCTTGGACAGTTGTCTGGCTGCACCAGGGTGGGGGCAACCCCTCGCAGCTGGCTGCAGCAGAAGGGCTCACAGTTCACCCAGGTCTTGAGGGCCATCCCAAATGCCATGACCTAATTGTGGTAATGAGGGACTCATGGAGTTTAAAGGGGTCTGGTTGTCTGAGAAAAACAAGGCATCCCAGTATATAACTGGTTATAGTGTTATGGGCTTATGCATGAGGCTAGTTCTTCAAGAAACGGAAGAGATTGCAGGGGATTGTTGTTGAAGATCAAAGAGACTGAAGCCAGGCCTTGGCAGCATCTGAACCAGATGAGCTCCAGAGAACTGTTTCCAGATCATTCACAGCCCAAGGGCTGCTACTGATCACCCCATCCTACTGCTGCCTTGGCCCTTTGTCCAGGATGCTGCAGATCCACCGTGCTCCTCCAGGCAGATGGGTAGAGGGCACGTGCAGAGCTTCTCCTCTAACCCGCCTGCCTGGATCCCCCGTGGGGACAGGGGGGCACCATATCTGGAGGTGAATATATTGGATGTAGGCTTTCATTAATTCTTAAGGTGGTCAGTCAACATTGCCCTCTCATTCCTCCCAAAGAAGCTCTTTGCTAACCACAAGAGCAAGAGTGGTCAGCCTGTGCTATGCAGAAGGAGGGTTAAAGTGCTTAATGTTTTCTGTGCTTGTAGTAACTGCAGATGATGGTGCTCATAGGCACATCCAAACTCTTTTAATATCTAGTGGCAATAAGCTCCACAGATTAACCACACACTGTATAAAAACTTGTATTGGTTTTGAATTTACTGCCTTTTAATTTCCTGCATTATGATTTTCTGCATTTCCTGAGTTTAATTTCTTGCAATTCTTAACTTCTCAACACACTCCAAGATCAAATCTGCAGTATTTTCTTACCACTGAGACCAAAATCACCACAAAAACAGCAATTCTTGCAATATTCTGCTGTTTGCACCTTCAGCAGTTTGTTTGTTTGTTTGTTTTTCCCAACAAAAAGAAAAAAGGCTGGAGAAATACTGAGTGCTCCTAAGCAAAGCATGGCGGACCAGCTTCTGAAGGCGGGTGCAAAATTGGAGTTTCTCAGTGTTTCTGTGCTGAAGGGAGTCGGAGGTGATGGGAGCAATCAGAACCTCTTCCATGCTGCTCATGTCTTCCAACAGAGCTGCTTGAGTTGTAAGAGGTCTCCTCAATCTACAACTCTTTCCTCCTCATTTTCTGGCTGTTCTTCTTGCAGTCCTCCTGTGAGCCAGAGCTGAAGTCTGATCCAAGATGTAGATGGAAGATGTGCCCAGGAGGGAAAGACTTGTCTCATGGTCTGTGATGGAGAGCCCTGCTTAGCCCATGCCCCAGCGAGGTGAGCACCAAGCCGACACCAGCTTGGAAAGTGTGTAGTTATTTTGGTGCAACCCTGAGCGCAACGCCTTGCAGCAGCTCAGAGCACGAGCAGCAGGCGCAGGCAGATGCCTTCTAAGTCCCATCCAACCCATCAAGAGATCCATCGATACCTGGGCACCCAGCCCTACTCTGGAGACAGCTCAGCTCCACACCCCCGGGTCTGATGCTCACAGCCTCATGTACCACCGCCCAGGTCCCTCCTTTTTCTCTGAATCACCTTTAATAGAGGAGGATGAAGTAGCAAAACCAGTGTCTTCTCCCTTCTTTGTGCAATATTGGTGCCAGTGCCCCGGCTGCGGTGGTTCTGGAGCAAAGCAGCGGTTGGGTGCTCTCCGAGATGTGTCCATTGAGGCACCAGTGAGTGGTGGCTGTGTGGGCTTGCACGAGCAGGGGAGCCAGAAAATATAACAATGAAGCAACACTAGAAATTGTGAGCTGCCAGACAGCTTGGGCTTGGTCTCATCTCTTCAAGACCAGGCTGAGGAGCTGGTCCCGGATGCTCCCGAGGAAGATGAGGGTCTCCTGCTGAGCACTGTGACACTATGCTAAAGTGTTTGGAGAGATCTTCCTTCCCAACCCAGGCAGCTAATGGCTGGTTTATGTCCTGAAGCGTGAGGGTTTAGGTCCCCTGCAGATTTTTATCCCATTTAATGTAACTGTAGATATCCTCTGTATTCATATAAATGAATAATCCTTTCTGAATCCTTCTAAGCACTTTGCTTTAGCAGGCTGGATATTATTAATCATAACACTCTGCACTTAGACAGCATTTTACCTATTCACAGCACTGAACAAACACTGGCTAATTAACCCTCCCCATGCCATGGGAGGCAATTATCACCCTTGATGCCCAGAACGGGGACGGTGGCATCAGCAGTGGCAGTGAGCGGGGATCTGGAGCCAGTGCTGCCTCTTCTCCCACAGCGTGGCCGTGGGGCAGTGGAAACAGGGGATTCTGTCTGTGGTCATGGACCTGCTAAAAACTTAGACACCTTCTTCCCTTAGAAATGTGGAAGAAATCTAATTTTATGCTCCCCCTAAAAAAAAATCTGACTGCCTTTTTGCACTGAAAGTGCAGAAAACTGACAACTAGAACTAAAAGTGTTTAATTAACTAAAGAGAAATCAACATTCAGAAAAGAGAGATGTTCTTGGGGGCAATTTCTGTCTAGTCAAAGCAATAGGGAGTAGGGGTGGGTTGGGGGAAATGCCACCAGAGCCATTCTGGATGGTTTTTCTGTGCAGCCACCGCCAGCTGCAGGGGAGTACTGATGATAATAATAATGACGCTAACGATAATATTTCTGTGCCTGCTTTCCCTGCAGCATCCTGCCACAGACGGATCCCAAAGCATGTTATAAATGGAGTTGCTGTTGACATTCCTCTTGCACAGGCTGGGCTATCACAAATGCCATGCAGCTGAGAGCCAGACTTCAGCTGTCTCTGCATTAGGCAGTTGCCAATTGCCTCTGCTGTCCCCTGAGGGGACCAAGTCTCCGAGACGCTTGCTAGCAGGGCTGACACAGTCTTTCCCTGAAGATGAGGGACTTTGCACCCTTTTCTTCCATGTGTGGCTCAGCTTTGAGATGGATCACCTTGGTGAAGGCAAGTCGTGCTCTCCCTTTGCTCCTTGCCCCATCATACAGAATTTATTAACCCTTCCATCCCCAGAAGTGAGGCCCAAGCCTTGAATGAGGAGGAGGAAGCACCCATGGCCAGGATGCTGGCAGCTCATCACTGAGGTTTTCTCTGCAGCCTCAGTACAAAGTTCTCACTGCAAGATGAAATAGGATGGGCAGGATCTGTCCTTCCAGCACAAGAGAGGAGCAGGCAGGGGAGGCATTATCGGGATGCACGACTTGGAGCAGGAGGGTGGGCGTCAGGAACAGCAACATGCAGAGGGGCTAAGTCCTTTTCACCTGCCTGGGCGTGGATCTGCTCTTCTTCCTGACAAATTGGTCATGAGAAGAAGGGACAATCCTCCTGAGGACAATCACTGAGGGAAAGCCCTAATGTTCAGCCCCATGCGATCCCGCTCACTGGCAGGCATCCGCAGCTCCCCTTCCCCAGGCTGCCCTTGGCTGGCCACCTTGGAAAGCAGGTCACGGGGCTCTCTCGCTCAGCCAGGAGGACAACGTTCCTTCCCAATCAGATTTCACCTCCGGGCACATCTCCAGCTGAGCCGAAACTGCCCATTACTTTCCCAGCTGAAGCCCTCATTTTGCAGACAGAAGGCCGTTTATTGCCAGATAAATAACGCTGCAGCTTGCAGAGCCGGCTCAGGGCAGCACAGGGACATGGAATTGCGAGTCAGGATAATCACAGGTGTATATCATAACTCAGGGGGATATTATATCAAAGGCTTGCTCCCCTGTATGAAGACAGCAGCCTGGATTTGACTCAGATATCAAGTGCTTCGCGAGCATGGCATGACTACGCCTCTTCCCCTCTATCTGGTGCACTTAGCTGCCCTCTCCGTGGATTGCCACTGCCCTTATCTGTCCCGAATGCTAATGCACCAGCATGTACTTGTATTGCCCCGATGTCATTTCTCTGGCTGGCAAATGTGATAGATGAACTAGCCTGCTTGTGCTGTTAATGGAAACCCAGCACAAGCAAGAGCCAACAGAAACACTCATAAGTCAGAAGAGATGCTGTAATTTTCACTTGGGTACCTGAAATCCCTGCCTCCCTCTCTCTGAATGAGGAACGGGGCTTCTCCTGCAGCCCCACTCCCCGAGCCCCAGGCCAGCTGACAGCAAGAGGGAAGGTGTCTGTAGTGCTGTGCCTCCTGCGGCAAAGGGAAGGGGGGAGGATTTTTGCGTGTGGTGCTACCAGGATGAGTTCTTGCTCTGTCAGGGGGGTAGGGAAGTTCCCTTTGCCTCTGGCACTCGAGGAGCTCTGGGGCTTTGCTTGCTTTAATGCCATCCCTAGGAGATGAAGGGTTGCCTTCTGGCAGGGCACCTGTCCCTCCCGGTGTGGTTGGCTGGGGAGGGAGAACCTCTTTTGTCTCACAGAGCTTGTAATGCCAAGCATAAGGAGGCTTCGCAAAGCCCTGAATTGCCAAGGGCTGGAGCATGAACGTGACCCTTGGGGCAGACCCTTGTTGCCCTGTCAGCTCCCCAAGCCGAGTGCCCAAGGGGCTGTGTGTGCTCCAAACCAGCCCGTCTGCAGAGGTCAGGAGGATTTTTGTGCACCCTGTAACCACGGGAGGTCTGGACTAGCCCAGCACCTGCTTCTGCTGCACTGGGTGACTTGCAGCAGTAGCTGGGGTCCCACCTCAGGACCCCTTGGAGGGGAGGTGTTTGGCAGCCAGGCCACTGCTTTAATACCAAGGAGACCTGTCTTGAAACCTTTGCTTCTATTCATGCTTGCAATGTGATCTGAAGCAAATTGCTTTTGCGTGCCTCAGTTTCCCCACATCGTGACAGGAATGACAGCTGTGCACTATGTTACAGAGGCCGGGGCAGAAGGCCGTTCACAGAGGGTGATGGTAGAGCAAGGCACAGCTTTTGGAGGTGGTGCTTCCACACCGCTTCTACTCCATGCTGGGGAATTTGCTTGGGAAGCTGCACGAGGGAGAAATCCCCTCTCCCCCCTGGTCTGCTCACTTGTTACCCTGGGAGAGCTCTGGCCGTGATGGATTGCTCGAGCGGGAAGGCAGGGGTGCCCTTTCTGTTTGTGAGGAGTGTGTCTAATATACTGATATATGCTGCATTCATCCCTTTTAAATATAAATCAATAAGCTGCTATATTTCAAAAGAGAAGAGAGCACGGGCCAGTCAATGTGCAGTATAAATGTCTCCATTCCCCGGGGTCCCCCTGGCTGGACTGGAGGGCCGTAGAGCAGCCACCGAGGGAGAGGAGACGTGCTCGGGCCTTTGCAGCGAGCGGTGCCAAGAAGCGAGTGAAAACACGTCAGGGTTTTCCCCGTGTCCGGATGCTGCCAAGATCCCCAGCTGCAGCCGCGTTGAGCCAGCCCGGAGCTGGCCTGCAGGGGGGCACCTGCACGGTCGCTGACCCAGCATGCTGGGACGTGGGGACAAACTGCTTGGTGCCCGTGTCTGCGGGGCAGGCTGGGCCATTCGCAGCTGCTTGAGTCCCATATTTCGCTTTTCCCTTGCCTTGGTCCAGTGGATTTGGGACTCCACGGATGTGCACACAAAGTGCGACCAGGGTGTGCTGCTCAGTTACAGCAGCCTCATGCTCTGGGGTGGTGGTCTCACACGCCTTTATGTCCAAGCTGTTGGAGCATCTCTGCTTTTCACAAGGTCTCCAGGCATCAGGGACCTTGGGGTGCATGTGCATTTGTGGATCCAGAGTCCGGATCTCCCTCCATCCTTTGCCCCTACTGCTTTGGAACGTGCCATTGGAAAATGTCCCGGGCATGGGCTGGGGCTGCACATGCACAACAAAGCCCTGCAGCCCAGGACGTGGCCCAAGCACCCCTGTCCTTCCCAGCAGCCCACTGCACTGGGGCCATGGGCTCGGCCAGGTGAGCATCCTGGGTGAAGCATCTCCCTGGCCATGGGGACAGGGCTGGCGACTGGTGTCCAAGACAAGGCAGAGGCAGGGATGTCCACTCTTCCTAGCAGAAGCTTGTCCTGGCTGAGATAATGTGTGTCCTACAGACAAATTTTCCTCCTCCATTTCCTCCCCGTGCCACAGCCAGACCCACGCAGGGGCTGCCCCCAGCAGCCGGGGGATGAGCGCTCAGGGTCAGTGCAGGGAAAGCAAAATCCCCCGGCAGTGCAAGGAAGGGACCGAACGCTGGCTCCAGCCACTGCCGCTGATGTGCGAACACATCCGCTCCTTGTTGTCTGCTATGCTCCTCAGAGCTGGGCACTATTGAGGCCATTATTAACTTTACAGTAAAAATAATAATAATAAAAAAGTAAATCCACTCTGCACAACTGCAAAATGGTTGCAGGTCCAAGAGCTGACAATTATACAGCAGTTTCAGATCTAGATTATTATTTATGATCAAAAAATGTCAATTTGTATAGACTCCAACATTTCACCTACTAAAAAGCTCACCCATTAATTCACGATGCATTTAAATGTTCATTTTAGGCCAGATTTCTCTGGTTAATGCACATGATTCTCTTTCAAGTCCTTTGGAAGCCAAAGTTGAAGTTGAAAAGGAGAAGTGGCCCCTTTTCTGGAACCTTCTGCTGAGAAAAAATGTTAATTATCTCTCAATATTTTATTAATAATCAATTTCTTATGATTATTTTTTTAATGAGATGTCATTACATAAATGCCCTCATTTTCTGGAGTGCATTTGGTATTTGTAAGAGTCTGCGATACAGTTTGCATGAATAATTCCCATTCAACTGTCTATTCCCAAACTGTTCACTTCAATCCTCTCCTATTTATTACTTGAGATGTGTGGTGGGCCACTTGCAGGGTAATATTGTTAATTGGATGAGTGTAGTTTTTCAAATGAGATAAATTTAGGGTTAGTGGGCAGCACGGAGGACAGCATGCTACCTGCAGTTGGCAATGTGGATGAATACTTAGGTCTGAGAAATTTCAGGGTCAGCAAACATTCCCCTGATGCTCTGGGTGTCTTTGAATGGTTGCATCCAGGAAACACCACACCTGGGCCAGGACAGCCTGAGATGGCCGCAGAGCGAGTCCTCTCCAAAACACCGTTCTCCCATGTAGTGCAGTGATTCCAGAAAGTAGGACATGATAGCAACATCCAAATTTCCCAGCTTAGCACCCAATTAAAAGGAAAAAAAATAACATTTGGGGATTTCTAAGTGCACAGACCCTTTCAGGATTCTGTGGCCCCAGAGTGAAGGGGAAAAAAAAGAAAAAAAAAAAAAAAACACAAAACATTGAGGATTTATAAAGGCACCTTTCAGGACTCTGTGATACATTTATGGTTGTGCTAAAGAGAATTTTGGAAACCAAATCTCATTCTTAGGCTGTGGGACGTGTATCTCGGGGTCAGGAAGCAGCCTCTCACCACTAGATGAGGATGGGCCAGATTTCCCTGCTATTTCTTGCTAACTACAAGGTTTTCAGCCATTCTCGGGGCAAACTCCAATGACCCTGCGATGGCTTCTCTGAAGCCAGCCCAAGCATCTCAGCGTCACCTCGCCCAGCCAAAACCACCCACCCTAGGAGATATCCGACGGGATGCTGTCGTTCCTCACCACGCCGTGCACACGTGTGGGATGCGGCGATGCCGCGCTGCGCCCCGCTTTGCGGAGCCGCTGGAGGCGGGAGGGAATCCCCGCATTTCTGCGGGGGGGACACGGGTGATAAGGCGCTGGCAGCGTTCAGTAAGTCGGCTCTGTCTCGGAGCCCACTGCCTAAGTGAGACGTTGACAGAAACAAAAGAAAACCCGTTAGGAAATCTCTCCCCCTCTGCCTGGAAGAGGGCGAGGGTTTTGTTCAGGGGGGAAGCGGAAGGTTTGCATACATTTCAAGCCTCAGCCGAAATACAAAGTGCTTTTTGTGAACGCAAGAGAAAAGGACGTGAAGCAGGCAGAAGAGGAGGAGGAAGAGCAGGGGAAGGATGCCTCAATACAAAAAAGCTTAGCCTGATAAAATATTTAGGACGGGCTCACACATCAGAATATTAATGCTCTGCATTCCTTGTGCTTGCACTCTGTTGATCTTCATTCTCCAGTGACCTTGTTTACAGTATCTGAATTTGCAGTCTGCATTTTAATAAGGCCCTGAGAGAAGGTCTGAGACACAGCGTCTCTCTGAAACAACTTCAAAACCCTCCTCCAACTGGTGGAAATTTGGGAGGATGGGATCTGGCTCCGGGGTGCCTGGCGCCTCGTGCCTGCCCGGCCAGCCTTGGACGGGGAAACTGGGGCAGCGTGCTGGGGCTCCTGCATGTATTTAATTAATTTTCATTCCCACCTTGCTCCCAGGCTCAGCAGGAGCCTGGTCTCCTCTGCATGGTGCAGGCAGCCCCTGCATGATGGCTGCTCCCCTTCTTCTCCAGGTGACTCCAGGGACATCGACCAGCCAGCACAGAGCTAAGCAGCTAGAAGTGATCCGGAGCCACGGTCCCCTCGGCAGGCACAGGAGGGGTCCGGGGGTGGCTGCTATCTCCAGCAGCTGGTGGGAGAGCAAAGCGTGTTCCTGAACCTGAATTGCTTAATGGGCTGTGGCTGGGTCTCAGCAGGCAGAGTCCAGGCTCTGGGGGATGCGGGAGTGATCATGCAGCCGGCACGTTTGTCACATCTGTCGGTGGCTGCTGCGGAGATGCTGTCGAGGAAGGGAGCGGGCGGGAGGAAGCCAGGGAGCTTTCCCTAGGGATGTTCAGGATCCCAACACCTGAGTCCAACTCTTAACTCGCCCGGGAGCCAGCCTGCTGGAGCTGAGCTCTGGACAGGAGAGCACGACAGCACTGGGCACGTCCTGCACGGGTCCACGTCCACCCAGCAGAGGGTGGTGGCTGCCCATGGCTGTGCTGGAGATGTGCAAGGAGCCGTGCACATGGGGCTCCCCCGGACTGGAGGTGGCCTGGGGAGAAGGGAAGCAGCCAGCAGCTCTTCCCAAGCCCTGCTGTCCCAACCCAGCTCTGTCCCCAGCAGACAGCCCTGCCCGGCTTGCAAAGGGTGCAGCTCTCAGCGAGGTTTGTGCTGTGCCCAGGCAGGGCACAGAGGGCACCCTGGCATCGCAGGGAGGGGTGGGAGCAGAAAAATAACATCAGGGCTTCAGGATTTTTTGGAACAATCCCTTTGAAAGCAGGTATTGGAGATGAGCTTTGTGCCAGTCACAGCCTTTCAAGTACCCACAGCCAAACATTTTGCAGGGTGTGAGAGGCGCGTCCCCAGTCCCATCTCACGCCTGCTTGTTCTCACTGTTAGAAGAAATAGGAATGCCCTGTGATTTGAGGAGAGTCTGCACCATCCCTCCTCCTCACTCTGACCGTGGACCATCTCTGTGCTGCACCAGGCCTGGTGTGTCCCCATGGTGCCACTGAGGGGGGACTGCAGCATCCTGGAGAGCCAGCCCGGGGCGTGCTGTGGTCGGTGTGCCAGCAGCCAGGAGCCCAGGCTTCACTTTCCATCCACACAGCACTTTGCACGCTTTTACTCTGACATAAATGAATGAATCCTCACGAAGCCTCTGGGAGGGAAGGGAAGGGAGGATGATTTTTTTTTTTTCTGTTTTACAGATGGGAAAATACAATGTTTAATCACTGGCAAAGCAAAGATAAGGGCTTGGAGCAGTTTCCTTCCAGCCCTACCTCTCCCATTGACATAATGCCTCAGCAGACACAGGGTCACGCAGCCAGCTGGGTGTTTCTGCTCCTGTGCAGCACCATCCAGACCCCTGAAGGAGACCTTCACTGCTTTCACCCCTGCTTTCCCCTGGGAAAAGCTCATCAAGTCTGTCCCCTGTGACTCCTCACAGAGAAACAGCTCAGGGCAATGCATCATCTTGCCTGAGAAGTCATCCTACCCTGTGGCACCCGTGGTCCTCTCCTGGGGAGATGATGACAAGCTCCACTGCCTGGTGCTCCTGCCCTGCGAAAGGGAGGACTTGCAGCCTGGGCTTGAGAGGCTCTGGGGGCTACACTGGAGCCCTGCGGTGGCCAGCAAAGCAGGAAAAATCTGCAGCTCTGCCTCAGGATATAGTCATTGTCCTGAAGAGGTTCAGAGGTGATTTGCAAGAGCACCAAGAGAAGTTCCCTCCTCCCAAGTGACCTTTCTTCCCTCTCTGAGGAGCACCAGGCACAAACATATCTTGTATTGGTCTCTCCTCGGGTTTGTGTGCAAAACAAGCGCAGGCTGGTGAAGTGTGGCCCTGCAGACTCCTGCTTCCATGACAGCTGCTTGCTCCCCTCCTGCCTCTTGCTTTTTTGGATTCCAGAACTGAATTGAATTCCAAAATATTACAAGAGAGGTGTTGTGCATTCACTTGTGCTGGGGACAATTTCCCCCAATACCACCTTTGCAACTGACTTCTGCACACCTACCTGTAAGTGAGCTTCCCAGCAGATGCCAACAGTGGAGCACCTACAGCTGAGCTGGGTGTCCATGCTCCCATCACGGCCAGTGAAGACCTGGTCAGTTCAATCACTGGAGCTCAGAGGATGCTGTAGGGCCAAGCTCCCACAGTGCTGTAAGGCTCAGATTGCTCTTGGTGTAATACAAATAACAACAAATGCATTGGAGAAAGTCAGGCATAGTTTTGGTGGCATCTGATGATCCAAGCAGGGGAAAAGTGTGCTGAAAGCACCATTATTCTGGTCTGAGCCATCCAAGCTCTGCACGACCAGCAGTGGTCACTTGGGTCTTGCAGGGAAGGCAGAAATGCAGCTGGCACATACATCCAGTGCAGCACAGACCCAGAGGGAGCCTTATTCCCTCCGTGGTTGTTTCTGTGCACGACCAAGTTGTTACACTGCAAACTGTGAAATGGTCAAGTTGCAGTGAAGTAAAACTTAACACTTCCAAAATACCATTTCAGAAGCCCCACGTGGTCTGCGACACAGAGCCATGCTGGGGACAGCCTGAGAAAACCCACCCAGCCCCAGCCTTGAGATGACTGGAAAAATGATGAAGCTTGCAAAGCTCAAGGCTGATTTTTGTTTCCCAGTTCAGAGTCCTTGGCACAGTGTCGTTCGCTATTTCCAGCTTGGCTGTCCACTGCCAGAAAGGCCAGAATGGGACTTATCATTAAAGGAAGGCAGCAGAGGGCTTCAGCCACGCTGAAGTACGCAGGGCCCCAGGGAAGGGGACAGGGTGATGCTAAAAGTTCTTGCAAATTCAGGCAAAGACCCTGCTGAGTTCCCAGGGTGACACCATGTGTGCCCCTGGGCTTCCTGCTGTGCCTCACAGGCCACCACCGCCAGCAGGGTGATTTGCCAGGGGACCATGGCCAACCCATCAGCTGGGCGCCCAGCAAGCCAAATGCTCTCAGCACCCTGCAGCAGAGGACAAGCTGGAGGAGAATGGCTCAGGCAGCAGCTTGGGATGGGAAAGCTCTGCCCGCTGTCAGTCACACTGTTGGAGCAGGGATGCCACCATCATCTGCACCTCTGGGTGGCCAGAAATGGGGGGGCTGAGGCTACACGAAGCTTTGTTCTTCTGTGGAAGAGCCTTGAGAGCTGCCTCCACCATGCCCATGGAGAGGTGATGGCAGAGAAGCAAGAGGCTGAGCCACCACAGCTCATGAGGGAAGGACAGGGAAGGACTTGGGAGCTGGTCTTAACACCTAAGGGAAGTCCCTGTCCTACACATGCCTCAGTTTCCCCACCTGACAAATGAGTTCAACGATGCATTCTCTTGCAACATTTGAGATTTAAAGATGGGCTTTTAAACACAGAGTAATTCCACCTTTCCCTCTTTCCCATCACACTTCCCAGGGTGATGGGGTAAAGACTAAATATTAGGACCAGGGCAGTTAAGGACACCTTGCCCCAGCAGTGCTGGAGCAAGAGGCGGTTGTGCTCAGCTGCCTGTATCTGCACGGTTTTCAGGCTCTCTTAGAAGTCCTGGAGCAAAGCAAAGGCCATTTTATTTTTTCACGTTTCCCAGTAATAATCAGGATGGAAAAGAGCAGAACTGCAGTGCAGAGAAAATGCAGAAACATTTCTTGCATTTCTTTAAAGCTCCTCGACTCCCTGCCTGGCTCTGTGCATGAGCAAGGCTGGGCCTCAGGCAGCGAGGTAGGGGATGGAGCTGCAGGGCCAGATCCGTCTGTCTGTCTGTGTGCAATCTGTCCAGCACATCTGGGGTTCAGAGCAGCAGCAAAGTGCCCTGGCAGACCCTGCAGATGAGTGCTTCCCTACAGCCCTCTAGCACTGATCCAGCACCGGGTGCTGGGAACAAAACCCCCAAAGCATCAAAGGGTTCCCCAAACTGGAGCTCCAGGGACATGGGCAGATTCAGACCTGGCGTGGGAAAAGGAGGAGGTGTGGGGCAAATCCCAGCTGAGCCCCTCCGTGAGGGTTGCTCTGGGCCACCCTGGGGAATGCATTTTGGGGATACCTTTTCCTCTTGCCATGGATGTGCTGCTCAGTGCACCCCATCTGCCATTTGATACACTTGGTGAGCAGAACTGGGGGTCCCCAGCTAAGAGATGCTGGCCACCAATGCAAGAAGTGCAGGGGGAGAACCATTTCCCTATGCAACCTCGATAAATCCTTGGGGAAAAGCAGCTTGGCTGCCTGCTATGGGCTTGTCCGTCCCCACGCCAGCCCTTTGCTTCCTTCTCCTCCTCGCCCCACTGCTCCGGAGCTGGCAGAGCCTGGGCGAGGGATGGCGGTGATTTATTTCGGAACATTTCTTGCCTGTTGAAAGCCTGACCTCAGATATGGAGAGACGACATGGGGAAGATGTACGAGTGTCTCTCAGCAAAAGTGCATCAGAGAAATTGAGCGTGAGCTGCCATCAATCTGCCCAGGCGCAGCAGCCCCGTGCAGCAGAGAGGGGACCGGGGGCCGGGAGGGATTCGGCGAAGGTCACCTGGGAGCTGACTCAGCCTCCGCTCCCCGCTCCCGCCATCCATCATGCCCGCTGGGGAAGAGGCAGGGAGCAGAGGCTGGAGGCAATCTCCTCCTCATCCCTCATCCATTCCCCTTTACAGCTTCATTTAGGAGACTGAAAAGACACGCCAGCACAAATGTCACCAGGGGCACGGCCAGCGATGATCTTTCGGCAGCGGTAACAAGCCCTGACAGGCTCCACCGAGAGAGCCATCGCCCCGGCCAGGCCCCCTGCCCTGGGGGCCCCAAGGGCTGGGACAAGGACAAGATGGATAGGGACATGGGGACAGAGGTGACAGGAGGGTTTTTCCCTCTCAGTGTTTCCATCTAGTGCAGCACCAACATCCGGACAACATGAAGATTCTCCCCCCAAAAACGTGAGGACTAGAATAAAGCTGAGCTCCTCTTAGGGGTTTCTAGAGGAGCCGGAATCTGGGAGGAGCTGTTTCTTCCTGCTAAATAAACACCACAATATGGATTTGCTTTGCCAGGCTTCCTCCTGAGGCCAGCTGACTTCAGCATCCCATAGGGAGGTTTCTGTTTTACCTTCCAGGAAGCCCAACCTCTGCAAGGAGCCCCTGTTCCCTCAGAGCAGCTGCTCTCCATCACATCCATGCTGGAGGAGGTCTCAGGCTGGTGTCAGCACGGCTCAGAGAAGTGAGGTCCTGGGGGTGACTGCGATGCTCCCTGCAGAACATCTGAACCTCCTTCTAGAAGAGATTGTCAGAGGGTGGCCTGGGGAACTGGGGTCTGAATTCAAACCTTCATTTGTTTTTTGAAGCAAGTGGGTTTATTGCAGGAGACTGAACTGTCTTTGATACCCCCCTGTGGTTCACCAAACTGGTGAGAGAGAAAGATGTCCCTTCTGTAAGCAGAAACACAAAAAAAGTCCACGGTCCAAGGGCTTCTTGCTATCAAATCTTGTGACTTAGCACACACATTTCATTGACTCCTTCAGTTACTGTTGAATGTTTTTTGATTACTTCTTGGGGAATGACTTCTTGGGGAAGCAAGAGGGGGAATCAGGCCCTCCTCTGCAGGCTGGAGATGGCTCAGCTCTTCTCTAATGAGCTATCACCATCACCGAGCCTGGGGCTAAAATGGAGCCCCCTAAGTCTATGAGCACAGCCTCAGCCCTTCCTGGTTGTGCTCCAGCTGGGGCAAGCAGTACACATGGGTCCGCATCGCATTCCAAGGCGGCTGATCCACAGCATTCCCACTGATTCCCTCTCAGGATGACATTTCTGTACGTTGAAGTTTAACACCCACTGCCTGCCTGCTCTGCCGCCCAGGTCAAGCAGGTCCCGTTCATTCAGCTGCCTGCATCTTGCTCCCTGCTCCTGCACTGATTGATGAAAATGGCTCCAGCACAGCTGCTCTGAGTACGCAAGCATGGAAATGATGCTGGATCCAAACCCAAGTGCAGCATCCACCATGCCAATAAGCATTCTTAGATTTTGTCTTTCTGTGACGAGCGTCCCCTGATGTTCTTAGCAAATGGATGGCTTCACGTTAAGAAGAACTGCACCTTTCTTCATCTCTAGAACTAAACAGAGGCACCCGTAACCTGGTGCAGTTTCTTGTTTAAGCCAAAAACCACTGGTGAAGTCCTCACAATGCTCCATGTTCACACCAGAAAAGTCCATGCAATGCTCCAGAACTCCAGTGAGCTCCCCCAGTGCTGTACCTCAGCAAGATGCAGCTTCTGTCAGCCTGGTGTGAAGTCTGTACTCCCCTCTTGTCTCCCAATTCACGGCAGCACCGTTTGCGAAGACAACAGCAGAGATCTCAGCACCGCGGGGACGAGCAGCCCGATCTCTCACCTAGCCCAGGCTTTAGCTGGTCACCTTCTGCTTACAGCAAACGGCACCGACAAAAGCGTGACATTTCTGCACGTGATGATGGACAGCCGGCAGTGTGGCCAATCATAAATTTTCAAAAGTCTTCAGCCTAACGAAGAGGGTACATCCCATTTTCTAGAAGGAGGTGGCCTCGTCTGAGCCTGAGTCTCGCAGACTTTTAGTATCTTTGGAAAAGTGCAAAACATTACATCTGCAAAGTGGTTCTTTCTGTCAGGCACCTCTCTGCGGTGCCAGGCACATTCAGACTTCCGTGGATCTGGCCCCAGTTTACCTTAATATCTCCACAGATTGGAAGCTGTGAGAGTAATTGATTCTTCACTTCATTAGTTAAACTGAAAAAGGAATTAAGAATTAGAGAGGGTATGACAAACTGGTTGACCAAACGCTTATATTGCTCTGAACAGGTAAGCTTATCTACCTGTTCTTTCTATCAAATGTGAATGATCTTGAAAAGAAAACATCAGGATTTAAAATGAGAAACCAAAACCTCATTATTTTTTAGAATTTTCTTTTGCTAAAATGATCCAACTTCTCTGTTTCTTTACGGAATTTTGCAGACAGATTCAGTGACACCAAAATGCCTATTTTTTTTTCTTTTTTTTTTTCTGGTGAATAAACTATTCAGTCAAAAGAAGGCACACAACTGCCCACAGGGCTCGCTGTTGGTAAAGCTGAGAGGTTTTGTTCTGTGCTCTAATGCACTGCTGTTAAACAGAGACACTGGACCCTGCAGCAAATCCTCCAGCCTGGGTCAGTGGAGCACAGCCTTGGCCACATCCACCCCTGAGCTCTCGTGCTCAGAAGCTCCAGGGCCTGGAGGAGGGTCCTGGCACCAGGATTTGTGGGAAAAGTGGAGGGAAAGGTGTCCAAAAGAAGACAGAGAAGGAAACTGCATTTCCTTGGGACCCTGTTGGATGGGACTCTGGAACCACAGTGGGAGCAGGAGGCTCCCGATGCAGAACAGGAGCGTGCTCCTGAAGGGGAAGCCCCGGGGGAGCTGGAAGGAGATGGAATTGGGCAGAAGCAGGTGACAAAGGCACGGGTTGTCACCAGCTCTGGTTCAGAGTTGTGGGCGCACTTCCTTCCTTCCTGAGACCACAGAGCGAACAAGCTTGACCTCCAGCCTGCTGCGTGATAGCTGTCTGTGTGCAAGTTCCAGTGTAGCGCGTCCCTTGTGCAGCCTCCGTACACTTGGGGAGGGCTCATCTCCCTGAGCATGGACATCTACATCAGATTTCCAAGCCAGAAGCAAAGCTGACCATACGCTCTACAGGCAATGGAGAAACATTAGGACCTCCAAAATCCATTCGGCGAGCTGAGGCACACTTTGGAGCCACCTGCTCATCTCCACGGGCTGGAAATGGAGAGAAGAGAGCACGGATTCACCCGGGTTCTCAGGGCGCCCAGCGGCCGACCCACCACTGGGATGGCAGCACCGGGGCTCCCTGCTCCTCGCTGCTCCCACAGCACCGCAGCTCGGCGTGCTGCGAGCAGATTGAGCTGTTTGTTTTGCCTTGTCTGTCTCTTTATACATCCCCGAGTCCCCAGTGACTCTGACAGCAGCTTCCAACACCGAAGGCATCCTTGTTTTCATATATCTGTTAAATAAAATGTCAGCAGGTGACAACACATGCTTCGTTGGTGCTGTTCTGTAATTTAACAGATTTAAGAATGGATCCGAGCCTGATTCCACATCTACATTTAGTAGCTACTTTCAATTTTGGCACTATTTCATATGCACTCATTGCACTGCACTGTTCATTCTGCACTGGTTGAACCCGTGTCCGATAAGCTGTTGTAGGATAGCATTCATTCAGGTACACCCTGTCCAGCACAGATGCGTTGGCGGGGCATGGTTCCCTCTCTAACAGTGGTATCACCTACTAAATCTGACCTCGGGAAAGCAAGAATGAACAAGTGCTGGAGGTGTTCTCCAACCATCTTTCTCCAAAGGATTGTTTTTCCTTTTCACCAAACCCAGGTATACCTTTGGCACAAGCCATCACCCCCTTCTCAGTGACACAGTTCATCTGAGACCAGTGTAATGCAATCTGTTCCTTTTTCTTAGATTTTTCAATTTAAAAATGACCTTCATATAACCATTAAACCGAATCTGAACTATTAACAGAGGACTTATTCTGTACTGGGAGCAGGAGGTGGGAATGTGCTGGGTGAGCCCAAGGCCCATTTGCGGGTCTCATCCAAAGCAGTAGCTCTGTCAATCAGAGCACATGTTTTGGGGAGAGTAGATACATTTTTTCATATAGATGCGACACATAAAAAATCTCTCCCTGGCCTTCACTCCCCAGAGCTCTGTCTAATGCTCTGGAAGCTCCCCACAGCCACTGGTTGTCTCCAGGTGAACATACAATTTATAAATCTTGCATTTTGTAGCTGAAAAAAAAAATAGTATTTGCATCCTCTGTGTAGGAAGGGTTCAACACAATCCTCTAGCAAACCTTGTTTTCAGCTGACACTGCTCATCGTGATTAAATATGAAACTTTTAATACCAGTTACCATGGCCATGAACTTCATTTCTATTGTGGTGTATTCACATCTCTTCTTTTGTTCGTTCTGCAGCGCACGAGCTGCTGGACTCCTGCCTGGCTGCCTGGTGGTAAGTGAACTGCCCTGATATTCCCTCTAAAAGCAACAGCAGAAAACCCTTTTTTTACATTCATCATTATAGTATTGAAGGTCTGTGAAGTATCAATTAGCTGTGTTGATTTTTCAACTCTTCCAAACACCACATAAGCACAGTAGTGAGGGGCTTAGCCCAGCTATCACCTTCCAGCATCCTCTGTGGTGTTAATTTATTTCCAGACAGGTTATTTGCAGAACAGGAGCTGGCATTTTGGCTTGCTTGGCTCTAGCTCAGTAGCTGGAGTTGCTCTGACTCATTCTAAAACTTGTCCACACTCAGGTCACACTTTCTGATGTTTCTCCACAGATGAAAACATTGGTTATGCAAAGCCTGGTGCCATCAGAGATTGTTTCATTTTCTGGTGAAAACTAGCAGCAAACAATTGCCTAAAACATGGTGCCTTCCAAAAGGCATGCTGAAGGTGTATAAAGCCTTCTCTTTTTTCAAGCAGCCCTTCCCCAGATCCTGTTGCTGCAGCAGGAACAGAAAAGCATTAATCATCAGCCCCGAAACTCTTCTCTGCAGGTCATGGGAAATGTCCCCCTGTGACATACTCAGTTAATTAATTTGTGTCTGTATGCATGAGAATAATTGAGTCTTTTTCTTTTTTTTCCCATGGTGTTTAGCAAGTATCTTTACGCTGTCATATGCAGGGTTAGCAGAGCAATAAGCTCACCTTAGCCTCTGCTTGGGGAGTGGAGAATTTGGGGACAGCTCCCTATTGCATGCTGGCATGGGCACTATCCCACACACTGTCCCTCTCCAGGCTGTCCTGCAGCGGGTGGCCGTCCCAGACCCGTCAGCCTCGGGTCACCAGTGTGCCCCACGCCTCCACGCTGCGGTGGGGCGGATGCTGGCCGGGACCTCCCTGCCGGAGCCCTGCGCTGCCTGGTTTCCTCTCCTTGGCAAACTCAAATTGATTTCTCAAGAGCTCATTCTGGGGCTGGAGTGGTCTGTCCCAGTGCCGTGTCTCGGCTCCCCGTCTCAGCTTGGAATCCCATCAAGGACCCATTTACCATCCCCAAAATTGCAGAGCTCAGGCTAGGTTGGTTGCAGATTCCTCTCTGCATTCACCTCATTTTTGTATTCGTTGTGACAAACATCGCTTTCAGAGGTTCATTATCACGTGAAGTGCAGATCTCCGCGGGAGTCAGTGCTGCGGTTTCACAGCCTCCTTTGCTCAAGTTCGCCGAACGCTATTAAAACCATCGAGTGCTTTTGTCAGAAAATAGGGTTACCTCCCGAGTGCCTCCATTTGGCTGGCAGACAGAGCAAAGCACTGTTCAGCCTTGTCCAGCTGCCCTCCGCCTTTCCGGAGGGCTCCGGCTCCGAGGGGCTGTTGACTTGGCTCGCCCATTCAGCGAGCTTTCTTGGCTCGCTCTGCTCCTGGCAGAGCTCTGAGGAGGTCATGCTCCTGCTCAAATTGATTCCTGCCCTATAGCATGACCCTTTAAGCACCGCAGCATTGTGGCCCAGTGCCACGCAGATGCACAGGTCCCCGCTCAGGCTGTGAGGATGCACCCTCTGCTTTGTGCCTTCTCCTGTCCCTCAGCCATTTCCACCCCGCAGATGAATGGAGCCAGCCCCTTCGGTGACTTGCTGTGCTTTGTAATGTGCAAACACGACAAAAGGAAGCAACCGCTCTGCTCTGCCCTGGGAGAGCTTCGCACTGCAAGAGGAGAAATATTGTGCTGGGCTTGGGGGGTCCCACAACAGGGAAAGCTGCAAACGTGACACCTGGCTCCGCCTGGGACAATCTGCCTCCTCACCCTCTCTATTTCCATAGCTGTCACCGCAGCCCAGCTCTTCCGAGCAGGCAGAGGCCGTGTGCATCCAGCCCGTCGAGCTGTCACCGTCTCAGAGTGACAGCCGCTTTACGCGCCGCGAGACAGACAGGGCTCAGCACCCTCTGCCTCCTGAACCGGGGCTGGGGCAGAGCTGGCAGGAGGCTGAGCTCAGCTCACGCTGGAGCTGACACCGGGCCGGGAATTATGCACGCAGACCAGCTGCCCTCTTTGCTCGCTGGCAGCACACGCTGCTGACCCAGGACTGCAGCTCGGGGAGGCTCCCTTGACTTCTGCAGAGAGGACATCTCTGCAGACATGTCCAAAGACCTGTTGTCTGGGCAAACCACGTGCTAAAGCTTTCCTTGGCCCAGCCATCCATCAATTCTGCAGCTTCAGGCCGGAGATGTGGCTGTAGCTGGCTCTGCCTCTCCCTTTGCCTCCGTGGGTGAGTGTGGCTGCCCTGTGACAGGTTGATCAGGCAGCACTGCTCTCTGGGGAGATGTTCCAGGGGCAACACCAGAAAATAAGGGCATGAAAGGAAAGCACTGCAGAGAAAACCTCCTGCTTTGGATGTCCTGGAGTTGTTCATCCTCTCAAAAGGAAAACAGAACATGAAAACACTTCAAAGAAAGCCCTCCAACAGTCAAAGCCAAGCTGGTGTGGAGATGCGCTGCAAACTCAAGCAGGAATCCCTGGACTTGAGAGCTCCTGAGCATCATGAGCATGTCCCTGTATCGCTGCCACTGACTGTGGGAATCACATACTGTGCTGGATAATAAAGCACAGGATAGCTCGGCACAGTCACCTCTACAACATGTGGGATGTACTCGCGCTTCATAGCTCCAGCCCTACCCCTTGAACCATATCAGAGTGCAGCTGTACTGCTGGGTGAGAAGAAAATTCATTAAAATACATCCCTGTGAAGGAATAGCACTGGTATTAGACTCTATCAATAATGATTCACTAGGCCATGATAGCAATGAAATTGCAGTGATAAAGAGTGACAAAATATTGTAAGATATGTGCATCGAGGTTGTGGAGCAAATTATCTGATCGGAGAAACAACACGTTAGGATGTGCATGAGGCCGCCTGCTGCACACAGCAAAGACTACCAGAAGACACGGGAAATACATGGCAATTTTAAGTGTGGACGGTTCCCTTCGTCTGGGGATTGTCCACAGCACAGTGCGTGCACAGAGCCTCCCCTAGGAGTCCTTGCTGTGGCTATCTCGCCAGTCATCACCGCAATACAAGCGATTAATTATTAATGACTGGTGATGAAGAGCAATACGCCTCCCTACCAAATGCCTTGACGTGGATTCACTTGCTGCCCAGAGCACTTCTCCGAGGACATCCCTGAGTGTTACTGTTGGGCTTTGGGTTCCTCCTGTCGTTCACAGAGGGCTCCAGGCACAAGCATGCGATCGCCTCTGGCAGCAGCCAGGCAGAACAGGCAAATTCCTGCTGCCTGTCTGACAGCTTTGCTATGCCAGAGCACTAAAAGTGGAGCTGGCTGCTGAAGAAGTGCTCGGCGATGTGTGGTGGAGTTGGGGCAGCAGGAGGAGCCCATCCGGGTCTCTGCATCCTCCCCCCAAATTCTCTGCCTCCTTTCCTCAGCCGGGACACCCTGTTCCCTCTCCAATGCAGTGTTGCTACTGCTGAGTTGCCCTGAGCTGGCTCGGGCCACAAGCCAAGCCGAGGTGCAAGGCAGCAGCAGAACAGTGACGCAGATGAGCCAGGGCAGGGGGAGTCTGGTTGGGAACCCCCAGTCCCCATGCACACCCACCACAGTGACAACCCCATCCCAGCCTCCCACTGCCAGTGCCCCATGTCCCTGCACCGCAGCCCGCTGCCTGCTGCTTGCTGCCTGTTACGATCAGGTCCCCCACGCCTTTCCCTTGGTGCCAGCTCGGGATTGATGGGGCTTAGGATTGCAAGCAGTAAAAACGTGGTGCGGAAACTGCAGAGCATAAAAGCTGCCCCATAAAGAGCAAAGGCTTCTTCTTTTCCTCCTTGCAACCTGTAAAACATCTAGTAAATCCCAGCACGCATTCCCAATGCGGCGCAGAAACCTAATCCAAAAAGCCCAGGAATATCCCGTGATTAGGTGCACGTTGTGAGTAATGGTTTTAGCGAGGGCCAGTGGGAGCTCTTCTCCAACTTGCTCACAGCTTACGTGATCCGGCAGGGGGAATCTCCTGTCCTTGAAATAAAGCCACCTGTCCATAACTCACTGCTCTGCTTATGCCACAGCATTAAGGGAATGTGCTGATGTTACGACCAGGCTAAACAAGTCATGAGAAACCAAGGGGGAGATGGGGAAGGAGAGAGCACCGTGAGCCACGCTGCTTTCTCCTTCCCCTAATGGACTCAATAATCGACTGGCAGTGGGAGGGAAAGTGCTCTGGCCAAGCAGCGCGTGCAGCGGGATGCTCTCCTGCCAGCATGCCGTGATGGGGAGGAGGCAGCTCCAGAGGAACGGGCAGAGCCAGGGCTGCAAATGGGGCTGAAGGAGGAGCCCTGAGGAGCTCGGATGCACAGTGGGAATTGTGGGGGTCTGCAAGGGATGGCAAGCAATTGCTGAAAGGGGAAATTTCACCCTCTGTCTCTTTGGCCCGCAGGAAAGACGTGCCGTGGAGGTTTGCTGCAGTTCTGCCTTCTGGGGCGTATCCTGCCACGCGGATGCGCCTCCATCTGCAGCGCTTTGTGGAGCTGGGAGGGAGGGTGGGAGATGCCAGGGTGTGATGCCAGCCTGCACGCAGCTCTGACGAGTGGCAGCTGCTCAGGATGCAGAGCTATAGGTGATCCTTGGTGAAGGTGGCCATGGGAAGCAATCTTTGAACTGAGGGTATATGCCCCCTGATCCCCCTTATGTAAAGCATTTGCTGAGGTCACTGCTGTCCCCAGCTCCTCCATGGTGGCTCCTGGAGGGCTTCAACGACATGATTATCCCTCCTTAACAGAGCATTTTCAAAGCCCAAGGAGGGCTTTGCTCACTAATCTGGCATTCAGTGCAGATAATAGGCTTTGAGAGAAGCCCTCCTGGAGTCTATTTTAAGGTGGTTTTGTAGCATGTCGTCTGTCACAGCAAGAGCCATCCTGCTGCAGTCCTCCCGGGACACACTCCACCACAGCACGGTCACTGCTCCCTGCCTTTGCCCCAGGACATGAGGGCTGGAGCAGGGTGCAATATAGGGATGCCATGCCCAGTCCAGTGCCCTACAACTGCCCAGCCTTGCTGGGCCTCCATCTCCCCCTCTCCAAAAGGTTTAGGGGTGTCTCCTGGCTCCGGGTCTCCTTGGCAAGGGAGTGGAGGTGGGAAGGGCACCTCCCAGCCCCGCAGCAGGGCTGGAGCAAGGTGCTTGCCCAGCACCTTTGGCTGCAAGGTGCCACCCTGGCAGGAATGCCCAGTTCCAGCCCTGTGAGCTGGCCTGGGCCAAGAGGTCCTATGTGTCTGGCCAGGGGGATCTTTTGTATCTGGGCAGTAGCTGAGGCTCTCTGGGAAGGGGAGGCTCCCTCCAGAGAAAGCTGAGGGCACAAGGTGCCCCCAGGGGATGGTATCCCCCCAGGGATGCAGGGGGAAAGGAGCTGTGATGTGCCCACTCTCGGTGCCATGCAGAAATATTTGGGATGTAGAGACCCTCCTCTCCCCCATGACGCTCTCCAGTTCCTATTCCCCCTGTCACAACCCCATGCACCTCGCCTTATCTCCCGGCTCACATTGCACTTCAGATTGCGGCACAAGGCTGGGGAGAAAGGGCACAGCCAGGGGACATCTCCGAGGTACAGGTGTCGTATCACACGCACCCCACAGCTCACACAACCCTCGGCTCCCTGAAGCCTGCAGAATCAGGATTTCCCAGCCTGCCAAAGTAGAGCCAATGCATTCGCAGCAGCGTGCGGGAGCCCTGAGCCAGCTCGGCACCAGGGGAAAGAATGAGTCATCTGCTCCTTCTGCTCCGCTGGGAGCCAGGGTGGGAATCCATAAGTGCCAGCCTCCCAATTAGGGACGGTCTCACCCGAATCTCAGCCCTGGCATGTCACCTCCTGCAGCCCCAGCAGTGCCTCGGAGGGGCACGCACCCACCGGGGACCTCCTTGGCCCATTGCATGCACCCACGGAGGTTGTGTTTGGGGACAGGCGTGGCGTGCTTATAGCTTAGGGGTCTCCTTAGCCTCACCTGCCTCACCCACCCTGCCTCTGCAAAGAGGATAGCAGGAAGAAGATGCCGTGGCTTGGCAGAGTGGCACCAGCTCCTAGGCACAAACACTTGGGTGTGGGGAGCCGAGGACGGGCTGGGCTGGCGGAGGGGTGGCCGAGCTGTGTGTCCGTCCCGGTGTGCACTGCCAGAGCCGCCTGGATTTGTGGACTGGAATAGCATGAAGCGATGCTGAAAATCTGGGTTAATCTAAACCAGCTCCAAAGGCCAGCTCGCCGAGAGCTGCCTCTTTATCTGCAGTGCGAATCCAAATCCACCACGGGCTTAACTCGAGTCTTGGCAGCTTTATGTCGGCTCTGATTAGCTCACACCACCTTCTTTGCAGCTTCCTGACCCTCTGCCGGGAAGGCTGTCTCCAGATTTTCAATATCTTATATTTACAAAACAGTGAAACAGTCCTCAGGAGGCCCTGGGAAGGGCAGATCCCGAAAACACCACCTGGTCTCCCTGCGTGCCACTATCTGGAAGACATTGTCCCATGTCCTTTGACAGCCAGCATGTCACATGGGGTGGGAGAGCGTCCTGCACCCCCAAACACGTGCCTAAATCCGACCCAGACACGTGGAGCTGGCACCATCCGGGCTGTTGTCTGTCCTGCCCCGGTGTGGGAAGTACGATCATAGGGAGGCCTCTGGGGGCATTGCCCTCTGACCAGGACATCAGAGGACCCAAGAGTTGTGGCTGAGACCCAACGCTGCAGGTCCTGGGCCCGGGGCACTGAGCTCACGGGGCAAGCAGTGGCTGGGAAGCTGCCACCATCGCTGGAAGAGGGACGAGGGCAACAACTGGGTGCATGGCACCTTTCTGACAAACAGGGGAACTTGGGGTGACGATTCCCATGTTTCAGCCCCCCAGAGCCTCTCTGCTCCTCCTCCTCCTCTGCCCTGTCTTGTTTCCACTGGCACGGGGGCCACCAGGCTGGCACGCTGAGTGAACGTGGGGCTGAGTGGAGCTGGACCAGGGAAGCCCAAGGAGCTCCTGGGCTAAGCAGACTGGGCTGAAATGTAGAGGACAGAAGAAGGAAAACCACTCCTTTCCACAAAAAGGCAAGTGTTCTGGCCCTCCACAGAGCAACCGCTACAGTCTCTACAGAGCCAGAGGACACCCAGCTGCTGCCCTTGGCTACTGAGGCCCGGGAGCTGGAGTCCTGTGGTCTCTGAGAGCATTTCTGTGTTCAGAAGGAGATGCGCTCCCTGCAGATCTGCCTGGATCTGCGTTTGTGTTATGGATGGGTGCAGAAACAGGGGCGTGTACGAACAGAGCCCTTGCAAAGAGTCAGGAACCTTCCTTTAAGATAAAATCTCTCCCCCTTTTCCCATTTGCTTGTTAACCTTACAGCTCCAGGCCCCAAGGAAGCCAGCTGGGACAGGGAGATGGTGAACTCCTTACTCATATAGATTAAGTTTTGCTGCTATCTGTCAGATATCTGGTAAGATCAGTCCTGTGCCACCCAGCCACCCAAATGTGTGCCTCAGATTTCTCAGTAGATGGTGGCAGAGATCTCCTTCTCCTGCAGTCTCTGGAGCTCGGAACTATGCTCTGCACCAGCCCTTGATGGTCCATGTTTGATTTCAGCAGCAAATGCCAAGGCCCTGGAACTGCTTGCGATTTACTGGGGAGGTGGCAGAGGTGGAGACACAGGGGAGGACCAGCCTCCCAGCCTGCATGCAAGACACGGCCCTCATTGCACAGCCGGCACAAACACAGACACTGGTGGACGTGGGCTGACACCCCCATCCACAGAGACACACCAGGACCCTCACCGGCACTGAAGCATGATGGCCATAAAGTCAGGAGGATGGTGACCCCACGCAGAAAGGCATCACTTATGCTTCACAGGGGCGTGCGCACACCCACGTGCACACAAACGCCAATACTTTCAAGATGTTTATTCGCAGAAGCATTCCACTGCCAGGGAGGAGGGGGCACACACGCCTGCCTCCTTCCTGCAGCCCCTGCCCCACGTCTCCGCTGCCCACGGGAGCCCTGACTGACCCCACAGTGCTGCTACTTCCTAAGGCCCAGCAAGGGCGTGAGGGACAAGGCCCAGCAAGGGCGTGAGGGACAAGGCCCAGCTCTGCTGCTGCTGGTGGTGGTGGACCAGGGACGCCTGGCAGGGCAGGCGTTTGCTGCAGACCCCGAGCTGCAAGCCCAGGGGGGGCATTCAGGCCGAGCTTCCCCACCCCAGGTTCCTTTGCAAGGCCCTCAGGGCCGTGGAGCGAGCAGGGATGCCTCCACAACAAGAGAAAGAGAGGAGCGATGCTCAAGAGGCTTCCTCAGACAGCAAACGGAGCACTGACAGAATTCAGCCTGCCGTGGGCAACCAGAAGCCCTTTGTACTGGCCTCAGCTGAGCAGTGGTGCTAAGGAAACTCTAAAGGTTTCCACCAAGAGGGACAGCATGGGGCCAAAAGGAGAGATTGTGTCAACTGCTTGCATAGAAGGTGTCGATCTATGGATACTGGCTGAGAGAAAAGCTGACGCCACTGCCTGAGATTATTAACCACACTCGCCCCTCACTGAGGTCCTCAGATGATTGTGCTGGGCCATCCCTGCTCTAGCAGGGGTTGGTAATATGCTTTAATTAAGTGGGCACAAGTCTAATCAGTCTGCAGTGGCACACAGACTTGGACAAATGCACTGCTAGTCCCTGGTATCGCCCCTGCAGCAGGAACAGGCAACGTGTAAAATTATGGCAAAGCACCAGTGAAGCACAGGCTGTCACCCGGTGACTTCTGCTGTTGCCCAGAGAAGTGCTGCAGCTGAAAATGATGGTCCCAGCAGTGCGAGCAGAAGGTGGCCCCCAAGCATGTCACGTGGCACAGGAGGACCAGCATCTCCTCCAGAGCCCAGCAAGGGGACAGGAGGACCCAGCTCTGGCCTTGGCATAAGGATCTGTGACAAGGAACGTCCTCAGAAGAGCGAAATGACAGCATCCCCAGGAAGCGAACATGTAGCCCTCCAGGAGCAGCAGCACTTCTTTCCCCAGGCTGGTGAAATACCGGTAACAAGTCCAGCTGGGAGGATGCTGCAAGCATCTGTAGCTGTGTGCTACACCTGAAACAGTTCTCCAGTGCTCTTGCTCTCCCAGTTAGACAGAGGGTGCTGGTCCCTGGCCCTGGCCAGGCTCCCACTCGCCGCCCCATAAAGCAGAGCTCCTGCTGCCTTTCTGCACAGAGAGCACCCACAGCAGGGCTTGGGTGCCCCCCCCTGCCCCTGCCCCTGCCCCTTCCCACCCCATTGAGGGGCCGGGCAGCAGAGGGGTTAAGGCCACAGCACGTCTGTACTCTCCACCATCAATCCATCCTGCAAATCTGACGGCCCCATCTCTTCAACGGGCCCAGATTGATTTCTTGACTGGGAGCAATGAGCAGCTTCACATGAAAAATGAGGCTTTGCGCCGTCAATAGAAGTTCTAATTACAACTTAAATCCAGGACATTCTTTACAGCGCAGACCAGATTTACAGCGGCTTGCAGGTGGGCGTGCAGCTCTTTCTAATTAAAAGCAGCACGCATTGCAGATTGCTTCAGACGGGCCATTTCCAGCTACCCAGCACTGCAAGGGCACAGAATGCTCCTAGCGTTGAGCTTGCAAGGGAGGTACCAGGCACCCCAAGGGCACACAGCACCATTTGCTTTGGAGGAGAAGAGGAAGGACGGAAATCTCCAGTTTCCTCCTCTTTTTCTTCTGTCCTGCTGCTGAGGTTGCCCACACTGGGTGCTGGATCTTGGCTAAGCAGCCCCACATGCCCAGCATCATCCCCCTGGGCCACCTCATGTCTTTTTGCCATGTGCTGTGCTACTTGAAAAGGGTGATCCAGCAAGCTGGGGACATGTGCTGTGACATCATGGGACACAGCCTGAGAACCAGCCAGTGCCCCTGAGGCTGTTCAGGGACCCAGTGACCCACAACCTGCTGCAAGGATGCTCTGTGGGATCTGTCACCGGGAGCTGGTGGAGGGTAGATCCCAAGGTCTCTTTCCAGCTCTGCTGTGAGGGCTCACCTGTGCCTCAGTTTCTCCATATCTGAATTAGGAGAAATGTCCTTCTTTCAGTACTTCTGAAGGCTCTACAAAGGCAGGGAAGTGTTTTGGTAGCTAGACTGTACTGGAGGAGCTCTGTCAAAGGGAGGTGCCATATCACAAGCCTGGATATCTTGCATGTTGTCACTTTTGTGACCCTTTTGTCACAATGTCTACCCAAAGAAGTGCTGCTGTAGGGGTAGCCTCACTACCTGAGAGCTTGGGGGTTTTCTGGGGAAAGCCTGTCCTTCTGCACAGTGAGAGGATCCCTATGGCCTTGGGGTGGGTGCTCCATCCCCTCCAGCCCCCCTTGGGCACCACCAGTCACTGCTCTGCCCTGCGGTGTGACTGGGTCTGGCAGGAGGCTGCCTGGTTGTTCTCGGCTGTGCTGCAAGGTGTTCAGGAGTGCTCTGCAGCCCCTCAGCCCAGGGTGTGCAAGAGGGCAGGGTCCCTCTGCCAGGCCCTGCTGGCTGCTCACCAGGACCCTGAGCTTGCTCAGGGGAGTGTCTGTATCTGAGAACAGTATTTCCTAGGAAAGCCCCAGAGGCTGCTGGAGTTGGAGAAAGCCAGAGGCAGCAAGAGCTGAGCAGGGCTCCATCATCAGACTAGTGGTCCTGGCTCTTTGGGCAATGCTGTGTGTCTCAAATGACTTCATCTGGCTGCCCCAGCAGTGGGCAATAGCTGCATTCCTCATGGAGGGCACTGGTAGTAAGAGGTACGTTCTTCCTGTTGAGATCCAGGATGACCAGAGACATTGCCACTGTGGTGATGGGGACAAACTAGCCCCATCCCATGTGCTTCTCAGCTCCCACTGGGTCCCATTGCTGTGTGGTCCAGCCAGTCCTTGCTGTTCCTCCTGGTGCTCAGGGCATCCTTGCTCCCAGCTCTGCTCCTCCTCCAGTGGAGTGCAGAAGATCCTCCTGGTCCTTTCTTTCTGCAGCACAAGGTATGTGGAGCTGAGGGGAGTTTCAGGGAGCAGGGAGAGCAGTGATTTCATAGGGCTGGAAATTTAATTAGGCTTGCCATGGGCTGCTGCTTTTAAGAGAAGAAAATCCCTCCATCAAAAGGCTGCTGGAGGTTAGTGCTGATGAAAATGCAGTGTGTTGGAGCTCTCCAGAAATCACCCCTACCCCTGCTGGAGACGGAGGAGATGGAGCTGTGTTTAGAGTCCAGAAGGGTGATGGATACGTCTGTAAAATGGATTCTCCAGAGCTTTTCCACTGGGAGCTCAGAGAAGCAGAAAGGTGAAGCTGGAAGCTGCTATCCAAGGAACCTACCTGCGTCCTGGATCGGAGCCTGGCTCAAAGGCAGCCAGCTGTGCCTGTTGGCTGGGAGCAAAGAGCTGCGTGTGCTAGGTGACAAGGGGAGGACGGGGGATCTGCCCACCGAACAAAAGCAGCCAACTGCCGTTGGGACAGAAGGGACGGGCTGCTCGCAGTATCCTGCAAAAAAAGGCACCACCAGCCAGGAGACAGATTTATAGCGAACAGCCGGTGGGATGCAACCCTGCCAGGAGCCTGCCAGCTCAAGAGAGGCCACAGATGCCTGTGAAATGTGAGAGATAGGAAGACCATGTTAGGATGAGCAAGAAATTGGCCTCATGACTCAGCTGGTCTGGACCTGACCTCACCACAAACAGCTGGGGGGGCCCAGGGTATCCTGGATGAAGAACCTCAGACTCCCTCCTTAGTCTTTCACATTTCCTGCCTAAAGCAAGATAAAATGGGTCTTGTCATCCAGTCCCTGATGTGGGTGAGCAGTTACCAAGCCCAGATGTGACCAGCCTCATCCTGACACGTCTGCTGCGATTTATCAAAGCTGATGAGGATGTCAGCAAAGTTCACGCATGTGGTCCCCGTCACTCCCACGTGGGTTGGGAGTGCCTCCTGCACTGAACCAGTCACCACGTGAACAGACCAGGTGCTCTGCATCACGGGGCGAGACAGACCAGGGGAGAGTCCCTCCAAGCTGATGTGCCACAAACCTGTCATTATCTCCTATGACAGCTAGTGGCACAACGGGAGAAATGGAGGCTAGGACTGTTTTCTGACCCAAAGCTGTCCAATTGCTGCAAGCCTCAGGGTCAAGCGGCCATAGGGGAAGCTAGGCACAGACTTTCCAGCCCTCCAGAAGATGTTCAGGGCTGCCTGGGGTTAAGCAGTCATCCTGCACACTAAGGCAGGTCCTTGTGCCCCAACTGAGATAGCTGTGGACATGGACATGGACAGGGACATGGACAGGGACACGGACAGGGACATGGCCACAGCACATTGGACTGTTGTCCCTTGGGGCAAAGAAAGCGGAAGGCTGATTCTTTGGGATTCAAAAGGGATTCCTGTTGACTGTAAGAGGTGCATCAAAAGCATATTCATGTCCTTGGCAGACTTCAGCCCTAAAGAGGATGGGTCAGTGTCTTTGGAGGATTTTGCCTCTGTCCGGAAAAGGACCTTGAAGCAGATATTGTCCATGCTTGTACTCCGTCTGCAAGGAGATGTATTGGAGAAAATTTGGTGTAGACTTGCTATGGAGGATTTCTGGAGCTCCTCAAACATGAAGCCACAGATGATGGCTTCTGATCATCTGCAGTTCTTATGCAGCTGAGCTACGTTTTGGAGAAAAAAATCTATCTTTCAAAACGATATGTTTTTTTCTGAGCTAACCTGCCTCCCATTTCTGTTTTCATTGCAGTGGAGTGACCCGTGCTCAGATCTGGGTTTGGCTGCCCCCTCCAGCAGCCTCCCAGGCAGTGACTGTGCCTGTCAAATGAGGCATCACTGAACCAGCCCTGCAGGGGCCCCTCTCCCGGGGAGGTAATGCAAGGAGCTCTGGAGGTGGCTGAAGGGACCTTTCTGGGCACTCGGGGCAGCCTACAGACAACAGTGTTCTGTGAGACCCACCGCTAACAGGGAGAGGATGCTCTACGGCTGACACACATCAGGTATGCTTTCAATGGGGCGAGGACCCTGAGGATAGAATATGTTTTTGGAAAAAGGCATTTTTATCACGGCTTCACTGTGGGCCCCGTCTCCCAGCTGAAATCATCCCCATGCTGGGCTATGCAGAAGGCTGATAAGGAGGCAGAGAGTAGGAGCCGGCTTCCTGCACTCAGCAGACAACGCCTGCGCCTCCCTCTGCCTCTGCTTTTATGTAGTTTGGAAGTGCTCTGAAACTGCTGGGCACAGACACTTCTGAAGCAGCAGCAACTTTGCACGGCGCGTTTGTTTTATGTCTGAACTGTACATACAGCAGTGAATAGAGCTCATAAAAGATGGATGTATTCTTGTTCTTTTTGCTGGTTTTGATTTATTATTTACTTCACTTTTTTCAACTCTTCCGAAGTGCTGTAAATCATCTAAATCATTTTTCTCCTCTGCTTGGCTAGTTTCGGGGAGCTGAAGCGAGATTATTGTGCCAAGCTCCTCTGCGTCGCAGGGTTTGCTGTGGGTTTGTTAGGAAGAGAGAGAGAACCAGGAAATTTGAGCTCTTGCATCTCCACAAAGTATCTTGGAAAGACTTAAAGGTCTTCTTCCATCTGCTCATGGCATTTCCAGAGGCTGTAGTCTTCAGCCATTGCGCAGATACATGAGCACTCGCTAGCGCAAGCAGTCTTGTCCATGTCTATGGATGGTTCATGTGAATAAACACTCAGCAATAGTGCAAGGAAGGTCTGCACAACCTGCTCCTTGTGCAGCTGGGTTGTCCCATGGTCTGGAGGGTCAGCTCCCTGGGTGTCAAAGGGAACACGGCTGGGTTTCCAGGCCCGGTGACTGCAGAGTTATGGTGACAGTTTTAAGCATATATGCATAGGTCCGCTCCAGGGAAGCAGCTCTGGATGTGGAAGGTGCAGAGGGTTTGCTCAGGGCTGGCTGATGTCTGGGCAGTGAGATGTCTCGCTGCCCTGTTGGTCTGGAGTGCGAAGCCAAGGTACTCCCGCAGCTGGGGGTGCTCCAGCAATGTTTCCCTGGCCCCGTTCACACTGTGGGCAACTGAGCAGGAGCTTCAGTGCCCAGAAAGAGAAGGAAAGTCTGTGTCTACAGCCAGAACAGACCCTGGAGAGCAGATTTTCAAGAGCATTTAGCACAGAGTAATGCTGTTGGAGGAGCTTAGCACCCTTCATACACCCCACTCAGGCTGGTGTTAACCCATGCCATGCTGCTGAACTGAATCCTTCAGAAACCTGGGACAAAGAGATATGTGTGAGACCCAAAGCCTTGCTCCTCCAAGTCGTGTGTCCTGCTGGCTCCTAGCGGGGTTGGGGTGACTCCAATTACCCTGGATCTGTAGGGTTGGAGTCCATGATGTCCCCTGGACTCAGAAGTCATCACCAAGCAGGGAATAAATACAGCAGTCCAAACCCAGAAGAAGCATGGGAACACTTTTGTCAGGACCAGGGTGACACATCCTAAGAGCCAGGAGCACACCAGCCAGCTTTGGGCTCGAAGGGCTGGAATTGAGGACTCTTTCTCCTTCCTGTCACTTTGTGTCTTTTTTTTTTTCAAGCAGAATTCAGCTGTAGGGAGAGAAAATGAGCAGGCTACTAATGAAAGGGCAGCTGCTGCTCTGTGTCAGGCATGTGAGACCCCACTGGGAGCTCAGCTGGACACAGTAGGTGGCTGGACACCGTTTATTTTTACATTAGAGCTATTTTCCTCTCACCCTGTCTGCTCTGTGCTCTTTATTTCTGAGTCAGTTCATCCCCTGTCAGATGGACATCGATGCAGGATGAGAGCACAAACCTTCCCGGTAAAGGCTAATTTTAGGATAAAAACTGATGGAGGAGGGGGGGTCTTGGCTCAGCATCTGTTAGCATAGATGGCATAGCTGTCCTTGATGGGTGACACTACCCGCCTGGTCTTCACCAGCCCTCCAACAAGCAGAGAGGAACTGTGCAGCACGGGGCAGAAACTCACTGTCTCTGGTCACACGAGAGATTTGTACAAATATTCCGACTCCCCCCCCCAAAAGAAAAGACATCTGGAACTGCCTGTGAGTCTGGGAGGTGAGCAGCTGGGTCTGCTTTCCTGGGCAGGGAAAATGTTGTTAGAGCACAGGGTACCTGTACGTCTGCAGATGGGCAGGTAGGCTGTAACAAGCCAGAGCTGTGCTCGGGAACGTGTAGCATCAGTCATGGGCTTGATAGGAACAGGGATCTCTGCAAACAACCTTCTCATGACTGCTCTGGACATTGAGCTCATAACACGAGTCCTCCAGATCCTCATATCACTCACCAATCCTTAAGAACATAACCCTTCTGCCTCGTGCTGGCTCTCTTTCCTAGACCTCTGAAAAAAAACACCATTAACATTGCCTCCAGGGCTGCTCAGAGCTATGGGGAAGCAAAGCACATCAGTCCTGTGGTCACAGGGAGTGCTGCGTCCCACCTGCAAGCAGCGAGAGCAGCAGTGCAAACTGCTAGGGGCTGTGTTAGTGGAAGGGAAAGGAAAACACAGCAGAGAGGCGAATCCTGCTATCAGGGTGCTGCAGTGATACTCATGAGCTCCATCCCCCTCCTGCTGCGGGCTGGATTTCTGCAGAACTACCCCAAACATCTTCCCCTCTATTCCACTCTCATGAGACCCCACCTGCAGTGCTGTGTTCAGCTCTGGGGTCCCCAGCACAAGAAGGACAGGGACCTGTTGGAGTGGATCCAGAGGAGGCCACAAGGATGCTCAGAGGCTGGAAGAGAGTGTGAGGGAGTTGGGGTTGTTCAGCCTGGGGAAGAGAAGGCTTCAGGGAGACCTTACAGCGGCCTTCCAGCACCTAAAGGGGGCTACAGGAAAGCTAGGGAGGGCTCTTTGTCAGGGGGTGTAGGGACAGGACAATGGCTTTAAAGTAAGTGAGGGTAGGTTTAGATTAGAGATATGGAAGAAATTCTTCACCACGAGGGCAGTGAGGCACTGGCACAGGCTGCCCGGAGAAGCTGTGGATGCCCCATCCCTGGAAGTGTTCAAGGCCAGGCTGGATGGGGCTCAGGACCTCCAGCAGAGCATGCACTGCAGTGCACAGTATCTGTGCAGTCTCTCCCTCTCTCTGCTCTGGTGGCTGGGAGAGACCCGTCCCCACCCCATGCACTTCTCTAGTGCATTAATTAGCAATCAGGAATACTGCAAGTCAGTAGCCCCCATTCTGGGCACAGATTACTGAATTTAACAAAAATGGCCCCACCTGTTGTTGTCCTGAAATGCCCATGAGGTCAACAGAGAGAGTCCAGTGCTGGCAAAGTCACTCCATGGTGCCACCAAACTCGTGGGGCACTTTGTTACCCCAAAAGGTTCCGGGCCCCTTTCTGATTACAAGACATAGTAAATACGACCGAAAATGGTGACAGTCATGCCATTACAAAGGGTGGCACAGAGTTACCCCCTCCCTGGAGGAGCATCTCTGTCTGTGCATGGTGTTGTACTGCCTCTACAGCAGCCACAGGCGATGCCACAGCTTTAACTCTCCTTGTAGTTTGAAAGCTGCATTGCCCTGGTGTGGAAGTGGGCCTTAAGTGGATATCCTAACTTCACTGAAAAAGTAGGATATTTGAGGGTTGTGCAGGGCGATTAGATGTTGATGCTTCAGGAAATGAAATTGTCCCAACACAAAATCTCCAGATGGTTTCTTTGTCCTAGGTTTTCACAATCCCACAGGATTTTCTCCATGTCCCCCTCCAAATCTGTGGCTCTGAGAGGTGACCCAGTTCCAGTGCTGGGGGAGGCAGTGGGACACAAAGAGCCCAACGCTCCCCCAAAGCTTTTCCATGTGACCCAGCCCCGGGAGAGCATCACTTGGTGCACAGCCTGGTGAGGGATGCAGGCTCCTCATACTGCCCAGGGCTGAGGCTGTGGTACCTGGCACACCCAGGACAGGGGATGTACAAACAAAACAAAGCCCCTCACTCTCTCTGACTGTCCTGACCGCCTGGGGGGCTCTGCAGAAGAACATGTTGGTGCAGGTGCGATGCTGCAGAGCTGGTTGCGCTCCCGCCAGTGCCCCAGGCATCAGCAGAGCTGGGCACAGAAAAAGCATTTATTTCCATAAAAGGTGGTGCTGAGTTAGGAGGCAGGAAGAACCCAGCTTTGCTCTCAGACAGTGATTAATCACGGGGACAGGGTGCCAGAGAAACTGTGGATTCAACTCACCTAATTTCAGAAATGCAGAGATTCAAGGTCTAAATGTAAGTTAGCCATCTCAGCTCCCTGTGGGCTGAACTGAGAGAAATGGGCACGTCCAGAAGGTGAATCTCTGCAGAGCAAAGCAAGGTTGGAGCCAAACAGGTCTGCCAAGTCGATGAGCTTAGTGCCAGGAGCAGGAGGTGGGATGGCCAGAGGTGCGGAGCGTGGTCCAGGAGGGGTGCAGAGGGTGGCAGTGCAGAGGTGGCTGCCGTGGGGTAGGCATGGTGACAAGGAGCTGTGATGGAGAAGCTGGGTACCCGGGGGCTACATGAAGCCCCGTGGCTGCTAGCCCTCTGGATCGACTCGTCCCCAGGGGTGGTCAGGCTGCCTGCACACGCCTGGCACAGCTGAGCACGGCGATGCCCCAGGCCAGCTGGGAGCGCGGTGCCCAGGCTGCTCTGCGCTGGATCAGCCTGACAACAGTCAGGGGCGTAGCAGACTCCAGCATCACATTTTAAATGCCCATAAATTTGGAAGCAGAGCCAGAGCTCTTTAATCTTAGTTCATTTTTTCATTTGTAACGAGATAACAAAGGAAGCCAAGCGCAAGCTCAAGCCATGAATTATTTAGGGAGGGCACATCCATCTCTGGTGGTTTGGGGTTTGCTCTGCCATCCCGGGATGCGCTGGGTGAGCTTCGGTTGGCTGGGGGCCAGCTGGATGTAGGAGCCCCCTGGCAGGGGTGCGATGTCCTGCAGGCACCGAGGTTTTACTCCAGCCCTCATGGACACAGCAAGGCACAGACAGGTCCCAGCCTCTGTGCCACATGTGTGGCCTCCAGGACAGCTGTGAGGTCCCGTGCAGCACTAGCCCCACTCAGCCCATTGCCCTCTGCGGGGGGGCACGAAAGTCAGGGATTTTTTCCTCAGGAAAAGAGTAGGTTTTACCCTGCCACACTCAAGATATTCAGCAAATTCTTCCCTTATGTAAAGCAAATACTTGCCATAATGTAGAGAGCAGAAATATTCCCCAAAGAGGGGAAAGCCAGCAAAGCAAGGACCCACAGCAAGAGGTCTGTGCTCATGCTGTCCCTCGAGCACGGCTGAGACCTCACGATGCGTGGGAATGAGGGACCCCAGCATCCCCTGGCTGGGCTCGGAGCCCTCTGGCTGCCCCAGGTCCTGGCTGGAGGCACGGCACAGCTCTGCAGGGGATGCTGTGCCAAAGCACCGGGGTGGAGGAACTGAAGAGGGAAGCATTCCCACCCTCGCCGGAGCCCAGTGAGAAGGATGGAGGCTCCCGAGCAGCCTGGAGCACCAATTTCACGGAAATCCATTTATCTCTGCTTCCTGCAACCCTCACGACATGAATAAATGATGATTGCAGAAGTGATGAACCTGCCCCTGTTTAGGTGTGAAATGAATGTTTACAGGCATAGAATAAATCAAGTATCCCACGGGCGAGCAGCGGGATATTAAACCAAACACCTTTGTGTGTTTAGCTCTTGCTGTTCGAGGCCAAGGGTTTGAAGCCTGGCCAGGTATTCCCGTTAGCTCCAGCGTGATGGGCACAGAGCTCTGGGTACCTGCTCTGCAAAGGCAAAAGACCTGGAAGGACAGGAGAGAGCCACCAGCCCTGGGATGAGCAGCTTGTCTTCTGCCTTCTCCACCTTCCCCCTCCGTTTCTCTACACACCTCTCTCCCCGCCTAACACTACAATCTGCACAGGCTCTAAGAAGTCAGGAATACAATGCAAATTCGCGAAGGATTGGCAAGAAATTGCGTGTGTGCTAGTTGCCTGTCAGCATGCAGAGTACTTCTAATCTTGTCACATAAATAATACGATTATGTAAAATATCAAACAGTTGGAATAAACTTAAAAGCCACAATGTTCTAGTCACAGACTTAATAGAGGGGAAAAAAAAAAAAAAGTAAAATCCTTTTCTTTTCCTGCGGCATTGAGAGGAAATGGCTCCTCACTGCATCAACTGGAACCAGCTGGGGATGAGGAGGTCAGGACTGGTTGGGGAGCCCAAATCTGCTCCCTAGGACAGCCAGACACAGCCCCAGCCTCAGCCGGGCAGGACTGATGGAGAGGAGAGCAGGAGCTTCCCCCAGGGTCACTGTGGACTTCGGTAAGAGGACAGGGACGGTGTCCCCTGCACACCAACTTGCCTTGCCACCTCTAGAAACCCTCCAGAGCTGTGCTACAGGCACTGCACATCCCTTTTAACCATGGGAATTATTCAGCTGAGAGGCAAATACCAATGCAAAAGTCCCCCGAGCCGGTTGCCCGCTTTGTGTCAGTACTTGTCCCCGAGCACACAGCCCACGGACCAGGACATGGGGACAGCTGAGGGTGCCTGCCCCGCAGCACAGCTCCCTCCTGCCTCTGCACCCCTGATGCTGCCCTCCCTTTGCACCGCCCGCAGGGTTCCCAGCATCGCTGCAGGATAAGAGAGGAGCAAACGGTGCCCAGGGACCCGCCGGGAGGGCTTTGCTACTGGCCCCGAGATGAAGAGCAGCATGAAAAGCCACCATCCCTTTGTTAGAGCTCGCTAAAGAGACCAGGCTGACTGTGCTGGGAAGCAAAATCCTCTCTGCTCCCCTACACAGGCATGTGCACAGCCCTGGCCTGGCAAGCTGGGCCCCCTCGTGCTCATCAGCACAGCTTACAGCCCCCTCCACCTGCGATCTGGAGCCAGAGCAGCCACCGAGGTCCACCCACAGCCCTCCTCCAGGTGCTCCTTGCTAGGACATCCCCGGAGCAGACACAAGCACAGCTGAGTGAACAGAGCCTGCTTCTGCTCAGGAAGGCTTCGCCATAGGGCTGAGCTCTTTCCTTGGCCTGCCATTGATGAGACACAGAGGGGGAATTTTATGGCATGGACCACCTTCATATAGGGCACCAAGCAGCTATCAGCTGCACCGTCCTCACTCCTAGGCTGGTAACTTCTGCCCTGCAACCAAGGGTTTGTTACCCGACAGGTCAAAGTGAAGCCCAGCAGGGTTTGGATGGCAAGTCCCTGCCCTTCCCATCCATCACAGTCTCCAGAGGAGGTGCTGCGATAGGAACAGATGAGACGGCATGCATTTGGGCCAGGAAAGACAACTACTGCCTGCTGAAGCATCAGTGTTCAGCCAAGGTCCAGCTGCCAACCTCTGCTGGCTCTCTGCAATCACTGCTGCATCTCCCATGGGTCTATCACAGCCAGATCTGCTGCTCCCAGACCTTGACAAGTTCTGGACACCCCTTGCCTGGGGACGAGGCCCTCGCGCTTCCTGGTCGAGCTTTGCAAATCTCTCTTGGGGCTCAGCATGAGCTCCATCCTCTGCCGCATCGCCTGCAGTGCCCGGGCGGCAAGGGACACGTGGCCAAGGCTGGTGCAGGGACGGAGCCATGCCCGGGGAGCGCCGCTGGTTTGCAGCTGTGTGCCCTGCTCGGGGCCGCGTGTAGCTGAAGCACTGAGCTGCCCCTTCTGCTTAGGAAAGCAGCGGTGATGAGCCTGGCTGCAGGCAGCTGGGTACCCGAGTGCGGGCGCTTCCCCTGCCTCCCGCGGCTCCAGCTCACGCCTCACTCCCTCCAGTTTGCCCTTTCTGGGTGGGAAGACAGTCAAGGCCACTGTACAGAGATGTTTATTTAATGAGAGTTTCTCTCATCCAGCCTTTTGAAAAAGGGGAAGAGCAATGGCTGGCTTTGGGGCACCCAAAAAAGGAGCAGATGCCCACCACTTTAATGGATGATAAAACTGGGAAAACATGCATCCATCTCCTGTGCTGAGCATACCTTCATAAAGGAGGCCACATATCTTTGTGAATAAGACCAGCTTCTAAGGACTTCTTCTCCTTAGCCATCCCTATAAGGATCAGCCACACGATTCTTCTGGGCTGTGGCAGGCTGAGACCTGCCAGCTCATTGCACAGGCTGCAGCATCTCACGTCACATCCCAGCTGGGCCTCCTCGGGTCAGTGCTCTGAGAGTCCTGGCCTTGCTTCCACGATAATTCCTGAAGGAAAAGCCCTCTCTGATGCCAGATAACTGCACCTGATGCCCACATCTTGCCACTGTTGCCACAGTGCCTGGGGGACGCAGGCTGGGGGAGCAGCTGCCCGCTCCATGTGTGCTCCTCTCCTCCCAGCTCTCCCCTCCTGGTGCATCTCCCCAGGCAAGGCAGGGTGCTAGAAAAAAGCCAAAGCCCTGCCCAGGCAGCAGTGTGCCCTCCAACCCCTCCTCTTCCTCTACTGGTTGCTCTTCCCCGGTCCCCCAAACCGTCCTGGGAGCAGACTCTCTTCCCACCCTCCCTGTGGTCACATCACCCCCTTGCATCCCCTTCCCTGGGCTGGAAATGACTTTGAATGACAGGACCCCCATGCTCCAGGCTCCCCCTGTCTCCTTCTCCTGGCCCTATTCGTGTCCTTCCCGTAGGATGTTTGGGACTTCCCATTTTGCTGACCTGTGAAGCTCCGCAGCCTGCAGAACACCCCCTCCTGCCCCTGGTCCTGATCCTCTGAGGTTTAAGGCAGCTGCTGGCTGTCACTGGGAAGTTGGGTTTATTTTAATTCACCTGAAATCGCATTATCTCTACCCAACTCTCTGCAAACACGCCTGTCTTGTGCAGCCTCTCCCCTCACGGCTTGCTCAGCGAGGCCGTGCTCCAAGACCCGTCCCCTGCTCCCTCGTAACTTAACAACCCTGTTACTGGCTTGGCGCAAACGCTGCTCAATTCCCTCAGCTCCCGGCATGCAGCTTGTTCCCTGCGCTGCCCTGCAGACACGTCCTTTACAGCGTGCCTCCGCGGCCGCGTGCTGGCAGATGCGTGCTGCGAGCTGGCCAAGCAGGGGAGAGCCCAGATTTACCCAGCTGTGAGCAACAGGTAAGGCAGCCTGCAGGGCCCGGGGCATGGGCAGAACGAGCTGGGATGCACAGCAAGGCTGCACATCTGATGGCACAGGGGAGGAACGCGTTTCCTCCTCCTCCCCCAGTGCAAGGAACCCTCCTTCCCTTTCTCCTGATACCTTTTTGCTCCCAGCAGCTGTTGCTGATCTCACTTCACAGTGGAGTGTAGTCCCAGGATGATGCTGTTAGAGTTCATTAGAAGCTTGGCCAAGAACTGAATTTCTCAGTTCACTGTTATATCCAAAAAGGGTGGTGGAATAGAACACTTCTGTGGTTGTCAGTGACAATTCCTGGGGCTTCCGATGCACAGGGAGGAGAAATATTGAGTTTCACCTGATCCCACCACATTATCCCTATGTTTGAGGCCCCCTTCCAGCCTAAAGCCCAGGGCTGTAAATCAGAATATTTTAACGAAGCAGCCTAGCCCCAGGCATTCTTGTCTTCCATGAAAATTCCCACCTTGTTCTTCCTCAGCACCAGCACTTCACCAAAGCAGAGGAGAAGCCTCAGAGCTTTCCCATGTTACCAACCGCAATCCTTCACCAGAGGAAGCCAAGGCTCCAGCCCAGCTCCTGGTGCTTCTCTGGCACCACCGCCAGCCCCATCCCCATCATCAGCTCCACTGCTCTTTCCTCCCAGCCCACCACGGAGCTCCTGCCTCTCCAGACATGAATGCCTCCCCACACACACGGGGTGAGAGGACAAAGACCTGAGCATCTCCCAGCTTTTGGTGGCCCCTCCACTGCCTCGCAGAGCACAGAGCCAGCACAGGGCTCCAGCACCTCCCTGAGCACAGAGCTGTTGCTGCTGTTCAAAAATGGGAATATCACTGAGCAGGAAAGAGCATCTTCCAGCCCTGCCTCCCTCACGCATTACGAGGAGATGCAGCTCAGTGAGTCTCATCCTAGCCAAGGGCAGTACCCCCATGCCAGTTAGCACCAGATCAAACCCAGGTTTATTCAGCCTCCCGCTAATCCCTTTGCAACAAGAACCACCTGCAGTCTGGAGTCCAGGATTTAGCAGGGATCAGCGTGCAGGTGTCTCTGATTTGATCATCCCTTTGGAAACAGCCGTGTTCTGCAGCCCAAATGAAAAGCAGCCTGGGGCGAGGGAGCAGTGACAAGGGACAGGTGGCACGGGACAGGTGGCAGGACAGGGTGTCTGCAGGGGCAGTGTGAGCAAGAGTTGGGGTTGGTGGTCCTCCCCCTCAGATGCTTCTGAGAGGCCAAAAAACATTGGAAAGTGATGGGAAAGAAAGGAAAAAATCTCTTATTTTCAAGAATTCTCTGGTACTTAAAAGCTTGAGACCCGCAGGGGAAGCTAATAAATTTTAAATAGTTTGGAGAGTTGAGACCAGCAGTTTAACTTTGTGCGGCTGCTGAGTTGTTTTCCAAGTGTATTTAATGAAACCCTTCATTATGTTCAGATAATTATGATCTCCGTATTTCTGTTGCTGCTCGAGTTTACCATCTGTGCTCACAGGTACGCGCTCTGGCTCGACACAGTGGGTGCTGCAAGAGATGTTCGCACGGGGCTTCACCAGCAGCCCATGGGGCTGGGGGGATTTTAGGAGGCTTGAGTAGCATCCCTGGCTGCCGCCTGCCCAGGATCCACACGGTGCAGCCACCAGCCTGTCACTGGAGATGTGGGAAGGACCAAGACCAGCCCTGGTGGCTTCATCTGAGCATTCCCCAGGCTCCATGTGGGCATCCTCCAGGTGTGAGGTTTGTCTCTTGGTGCTCCCCTGGGATGGTGGTGGGATGAGGGTTCTCCTGCTAACAGGACATTTGGGGTGAGCAGGACCCTGCTGTCCCTTCTGCTTTTTACTGACCTCCAGTCTGGGCGCTCCAGACTTCGAAGAGGATTTGGCTGCCCAGGACAAGCTCTGGGCTCCGCAGTGATGGGGATTGCTTTGATACCTCCAGCTCCCTGCAGCAGCTGGGATCCCCATCCCCTGCCTGTGGGCTCCTTCCACCTGCCCGCCCCATGCCCTCATCCCGGGCTGAGCCCCCTCAGGCCCCCCCAGCTGCCTCCCATCCACCCGCAGGGAGGGAAGCGGCAGCAGAGCCGTGCCGCCAGCTGCTCCCCGCTGCCCCCGCAGACATTCCTGCCCTGACCGCGGGGCCGGTTGCTCACCCCGGCTCTTCCTCCGACAGGGAGAGGGTGAGTCAGCGCACTGGGGCCAGCGGCGTTTGCAGAGGGCTCCAGCTCCCGCTGAGTCAGGTTTGGAGCCTGCCCCAGCTCCCAGCCTGGTGGGATGGGGTTTTTCATGTTCTTGCATGAGGGTGTCACTCAAGGATGGGGTGACAGGGGATGTTCAGCATGTAGTCCCCAATACCAGTGCACAGCATCCTTCTGGATGTTCCCTGGCAGGTCAGGGCTGATTCTGCCCCAGGATGGGAGCTGGAAGTGCAGCTGCCTGGACCCAGCACGGTCCAGGCTGGTGCGAGATGGGAAATGCCCTGACCCTGCGGCTGGCACGCTGCGGTCTGCAGGGATGGCTCTGCTCCAGGACCAAGTGGTTCTGCTCTGGTCATGGCGATGGTGGGAGCGTGGCAGCCTTGGGCTGTTTTGTAGAGGCTGAAGGGAAACAGCAGCGGGAGACGGAGCCAGCGGTGAGGCATGAGAAAGGGGACTGCAGCCCTGCGGGGGAAGGAGGGTGCTGGAGGACCGGGTGCTGCTCTCCCTGCCTGCCAACTGGGCGCTTTTCCCCCGCTCTTAAATGTCAGCAGTGATGTTTCCTGCCCAAGCCAGCTCTTCCCCTTGGGGACTGGCCAGCAGGGTCTGTTTTATACCCACTCCCAACAGCTTGGGTGGCTTGGGACTGGGGCTGCCGCCTGAGCCGTGCCAAGTTGGCAGCAGCGCCGAGCTCCCCAGCCAGCTCCTCCTGGAGCCAGCACCCGCTCTCAGCGCCCGCCCGGCTCCAGGGCTCCAGCTCGCCCCTCCGGAGTTTCCTTCACAGAGGGAATGGTGGGTTTCCAAAGTGGTTTAGGAAAGCAGCAGGTCTGGTTAGAGGAAGGAAATGAGGAACCCAGGTCTTATTCCGGATCACCCTTCCCCTGGGGTGGGGAGAATGGGGTCCCCTGGTACAGCCTTGGGAACATCACCCCCTGCTCCGCGTCCCCCAGGCTCCTTCCCTTAAATTGCAATGGGAGGCATGGGCAGTCCCCAGCAAAACCCTGGAGGAATCCAGGCTCCCTTTGGGTGAAAAGCCCAAAGCTTCTGCTCTGCGGGCGCAGCACCTGCAGGGACCTGGTCTGAGAAGCTCCTCTCTCTGGTGGCCACAAGGTGGTCCTAACCCCTGGTCACACTCCCTTCATCCCTGTCCTGTGTGGTGCAGAGCATCCCCTCTCCTCTGAGCCTGTCCCAGGACTATCCTGTCCAACACGTGTCCTGCACCAGGATATTCACCTCGAACCCTCGAGGCACACAACTGCCCATCACCTGTCTGCTGCTCCACGGGTCCATGTCCCTCCTTGAGATGCAGCTCACAAAGCAGAACCATCTTGCGAAAAAGGGCTGTGCTGCAGGAAGGGATGGGGTCAGGCTATGCAGCTGTCTGCAGCCAGCAAATGAGTCATGACGGAGTTCCTGCAGGACTTGGGGTCTGGTTCTGGGTGGTGGGGATGCCTCTGCCTGGTAGCTGCTGGGGGGACCGGTGGGAAAGGGGAGCACTGGGCACTGTGGATGTGGCTTCAGGCACCAGCTGCCACTTCGTCTCATTTCAACAGGGTTCCCATAGTCAGGATCCCCAGAAAATGTTCCCACCTCATGCTGGAGTGTCCCGGCTCCCTAAAATGTATGGGAGGGGAAGGGGTGACAGAGAGGAGATGGAGAAAGACGCACGTAATGCGTAATGATCCTTTAATGCTCTCTCTGGCCCTCTCCCAACACATATGGGAGCTGGATGAGCCAATTAAACCGACACCAATTAAATCAGCATAAATCACATCCCGTAAACCAGAGGTGGGGCTCGGGCGAACACCCCCGCTTCAATGGGTGTCGGGGCTGGCCTGGGGCTGGCCCTCCGAGCATGGGGCAGCTGGATGGTGGAGGCCCCACCGGAGAGGAGGGAGGGAGGGAAGGGTGAGACCCACACCAGGATGGGGTGGCAGAGGGGAGAGGGGGAGCAGGCTGATGGGAAGGGTGGTCTGCCCTGCGCAGCAAGGGCAGGCTGCGGAGCTGACTGCGCTCTTGTGCCTTCGTCCCAGCATGGGCCTGAGCCACCAGGCTTGCAGCTGCTGGCCAAGGGGAATGAAAGATGTGCGTGGATTCCCTTTTCATCCCCTCCCTCCCCATTCCCATCCTTTGCTAGTGCTCCTTGCTTTGCTGTCCCTTCCACCTTCCTCCCTGTTCTCTAACTAAGGTTTATTCACTTGGGTGCGGGCCAGGTGTCTGTCCTCGCCTTGGCTGGAAGAGCCTGATCCTGTCCCTGGGCTGTGCATCCCCTGGCTCTCACAGCCCAGGGGCCAGGGCTTCACAGAGTCTGCGAAGCCATTAGGAGAGCTGTTACAAGTGGCTGTACGACCTGCGAGTTAAGAGATCCAAATCACATCAGAGATGTCTCAATGTCAAAGCTGCAGAGCGAGGTCTGGAGCACACAAGTGGAGTGGCAACTCTTGACTTAATCCAGAGAACTGTCACTGAACCACAAAGGAGCGGGGACTCTAATTAAGTCCCGCAGCCCTTTGGGAAGTATCAAGCCAGAAAAACAGTTCGAAAGCTTTAGGCAGGGTGATTTTAAACAAATGAGGAAGTGCCTTAGAAACAGCTTAAGATGAAAGCTACCAAATTAAAATCCTTGCAATCAGTATGGAGGCTACTTATGCAACAACCTCCCGAGGAGGAATTGGAATCCCAGAGATAAAACTCTAAACAAATAAAGAGACAGGAGATGAAGGAAAAAAAAGAAATGAAACTTGGTCAAAAAGTGATATACAATGGGATGCCTGAGCAGAACAAGCTGCCTTTGAAAAGTGGAAATCTAGTGTCATGAAGGGTTCTTTTGCAAAGGGACAAAAGCAATGTCAGGTAAGTAGGGGAGTGTGAGGATGAAGAGGGTGTCTGGGTCTCTGGTAGGTTTGCTGCAAGCAGAGAGCTGCCCTGAGCAAGCAGGAGTGCGGATGCTGCTGTCGGTCAGGCACCTCTCAGTGCACGGGACCTCTGCATTTGGACGGTGCTGGTGCCAAGAGGTTGGGGTGAACCCGGAGGACCCATATGATGCTTTGGCTTGGGTGCAGAAGCTCCCAGCAGAGCAGCTCCCCATCCATGGAGGGATCTTGCCCTTTCACTTGAGTTTCAGGCAGGGTTTGGTGGGTGCGGGTGGTGGCAGGTCCCCTGGGAAGCCAGGGAAGCTCTAAGGGAGGCCTGCAAACACACTGCTTCTTCCAAGCTTTATCTGGGGACAGCAAACACAGCATGAAACCTGAAAGACAAGGTGCCTGAGCCAGCCCCCAATTTTTAACACAGTTCGTGGGCTGCAGGAGCTGGGAGGCAAGAGGCTGGAGAGCAGGGAGGTGCAGGCACATGGGGCAGTGCAGAGATGCTGCGCTGGGGCCAGTCCTTGCCCTGGAGGTTTGTATTTGCCCGGAGGATCCTTGTCTAGACTGGGGAGAGGGCTGGTCCCACAATGACTCGCAGCCCTGGCGTGCATTGCTTGCACAGCAAGTTGGTTGCACACCAAGTAGAGCATTGCAGGCATCCTCCAAGCCTGGAGCAATGCTGCTTCTGAGCCCTTCGAAGGTACAGAGTGGCCAAGGAACTCACTGCAGGGAGACAGCGTGCTCAGCTGCTTGGGGACACCAGTGGCGGAGGGTGTGGCAGAGCCAATGACACAGGCATCAGCTGGGTTTTTGAAGGACGTGAGGGCACAGGGACGATATGAGAATTGCCCAGAACTCACAGGTGACTCCTGCAAGACGCCCTTGCCCCGCACTTTTGCTGCCCCCGGGCTGTGCTGCTGAATGCCCTGGGCTCACCGCACGCTCCACAGGGGCACGACCCAGCTGTGCCCTGACCTGGCAGCGAGGTGTCGTGGAGCAGACAAGGGCACGAGGACAGGGCCTGGCTGGGCTCGCGTTCAGGATCATCTCCCTCGGTGGCCCAGGCACCACCTCCAGCCATGCAGAAAGCTGCTGGGTGGGCGGAGGGGACGTGCAGGGCTGGATCTACGGCTGAGCGGCCACGCTGCCTCCTCCCTGGCCCCATGGCAGGGAGCTGAGGGAGGCTGGAAGCCCGATGAGATGTTCCTAGCACCAGCGGGGCACTGCCTGTCCCCAGGCTCTTGCACAGCAGGCGAGCGGTGAGCTCCAAAATCCAACTGGAGCGAGCTCAGGAAATTACAAGGATGGGGGGCAGGGCAGGATAGAATAAGCTAAATAAAACCAAATAAAAATAAACCCCAAACCCTCCGTTCCTCTTTGATTCTTCCAGTTTTTTTCACGCCAAGATTACTAATTGTCTAAGCATCTCAATTTGCTGGTTTCACTTAATCACAGACACTTTGGAGATTATCAGCCTTCCCCACATGTTCGGTACCTTGCTTCCAAACTACAAGACCCACGGGGAGCAGCCAGCGAGCGCCTGCAGGAGCGACAGCAGCAAAGCGCCAGCGCTCCCCTCTCCCCGTTCCCCTCCGTCCCTCCGGCTGGGCTGTCAGAGCTTGATTGCCTCTGAAACCACCGCGTCTTCCCCCAAAGTTCCCGAGGACGGGGGGCCGCGATGAGCGGNGGAGGGAGGTTGGGGGAGGGAGCGGATATGATTTATTCAGCAAGTTCCTAACCATTTTTTTTTCTTCTTCTTCTTCTTTTCCAGAGGCTGTGAAATAACTGAAGCCGACGGAAAGGTGAAGTGCTGGGAGAGATGAAGGAGGCGCGTTTGAAGGCATTTTCTTCCTTTTTGTCACATCTCGCTGCAAAGCTTTTAATTCCTGGAGCTCTGCTCCTTCCTGGAAAGCCTGAGCTGCTGTGATGGAGGCAGTGGGCTCTGCAGGAATGGGGTCCCACCGGCTGGGACGGGGGCAGGAGGAAGGAGGTCCTGGTGCTCAGCGAGCCTCAGCCCCAGCCCCATCTCCTGGTCCCTGGGACGTGCCCAGCAATGGGGAGCCCAGCAGAGGCAGCTCTGCCGCAGCTCCTGCAGAGGAGCAGCCACCGAGGAGGAGGACGCAGCCCCTCCCGGTGCCACCAGGGTCACCAGCAGCGGGTGTCATGAGGGAGGAAGGACCCAGTGGTTGGGGTGCGTTGTTTTCTGCACCCGTTTAGAGTTCCCATAGACTGGGTATCAGCACATCCCTCTCCATATCAGAGGGTTAGCAAGAAGCATCAAACAGAATTTCCAATGTGAGAAAGCACCCGAAATAAAATTTTCTTCTTTGGTGGGGAAAAATATCCTGTTTTTTTTTTGTTTGTTTGTTTGTTTTAGGGAAAAACGGTGATTGGAAACTTGACTTTTCCTTGTATTGAATTTGTCTGCCTTGGGATAGCTGTACACTCTGCTAGTCCAACTGCATTTTTCACTCTTAAATAATGGAAACCACAGCACAGCTCCAGGAGCGTGGATACCTGGGGGAAGCGTAATAAAATCACAGCAGCAGAGATGCCAGTGCCAAACCCTCACAGTTACCCTGGGGTGGAGAGGGACCTTGTGGGTCCTGCTCACCCCGTGCACACCAGGCACCTCCACTGGCTTCCCTGCTCCTAGCATGGGTGCCCTGGGGAGGCAGCGAAAAGAGGGCTCCATCCAGCAGGGTCATGGCTGGGTTTATGAGCAGTCAGCACCCAAAAAAAAGGAATTTTACAATTATTCTGTTCCTATTTAAAATAAAATAAGAAAAGAAAAGAGCCTTGTGTTGCAAAGGTCTCGATTACAACCCGATCCCCCTGGGGACTGCTTCAGACTCAGTGCCCCTCCTGTAGACCCAGCTGGGACCTGTAACTCTGAAATCCCTTCCCCTTTCCTAGGGACCCTCCGACACAACCCGTGGCATTGCCAGAAATAAAATCACCACAAATGATCCTGGCTCTTCCTGACCGCACTGGCAGTCAGCCCTTCTGCACCACCACCAAAAACATCCTCACTGCAGGAAGACAACCTCGGTCCTGCAGGAAGAATCATCTCACGCATGATTCAGGGAAGGTTTTCCTTTTTTTTTTTCTTTTCCCATTTGCGAGTTGCTGAGAAGCTGATCCTGATTTCTGCAAATGAATTTGTTATCTGCAAGTGTTTGCTGAATAGTTTATGCAAACAAATTTAAGCCCATGGGGTGTTTGCAAACTGTTCATTTCATGGTATGTGATTAGTAGAAATGGTCAGAAAATGGGTGCAAAACAAATTTCATGAGCTGTTCTCAACACCCAGTCTCCTTAAGCCTACATTTCCATTGCTGCTTTTTTTTAACTGAAATTAGAAAAATATTAACCAGCACAGTGATTAGTCAAACTTTTCATGCTTTGTTTCTAGCTAAAACCTCTGAAAAGGAGGCTTCCTTCCTGCCTGGGTCTCACTGCTCTCTGAGATAGGGTACTCGATGCTCACAGAAAGAGTAGCCCTTTCTGGAAAGCACTAAAAAACAGAAAGCAAAGCCTGATGGTGAACCCCATCGAAGGATGAACAAGCAGGAATAATGACCAGGCTGTGGCTGGCTTGAAGGCCATTTTAGAGACCAAACGCTTATTTGTGGGTGCTGCATCTGCAGACTTCGGCCAGCCCCGCCAGGAGGAACCCAGGGAAGAGGTATAAGGGATGAAATAAAAATCCAAGGAAAAACTCAGAGATCCTGGTGACAAACCACAATCAGAGGGTTTGGTTTCTGTTCCGTGACTGCGCCAAGCTCCAGGAGTTTCCAACAGAGCACGATGCCATGATCCGGGGTGTCCTTTCCCAAAAGAACTCAAGTGTCCTGCTTGGGCGGTTTTCCAAGCAAAATGCTGCAGGTGTGCGCAGGAGGAGGCACAAGCAAAGGCTGGCAGCCGTTCCTGATGCCAGGTTCTGTGATGCAGGTGCCAGCTCTGCACAGGAGACCCTCTGCCATCCCCAGGTCCCAGCGCTGCTCTTCACTCACTGAAGCATTAAATGGAGCACCCTGCCTGATGTCCTGGAGGGTACAGTCCCTCCTGAAATCCCTGCAGCACCGTGCTCACTAACATAAAGCATGAAATCTGTTAACTGCAGAGCTACAGCATCCATCCAGCATCTCCGCGCAGGTCCACCCCTCGCACTGAGATGGTCAGAGACCTGCCCAGATGGCCGATGGTGGATGACCTGAAGGTGACAACGCAGAGAGGAGGTCCTGGGGCAGCTCAGCCCAGACCTGTCCAGACCCCAAACCCTGTGTCTGGAGCAGATGGAGGGCTCGGAGGTGGCACAGGCAGCTCGGAGCAGAGTCGGAGGCTTTCCCCGTGGGTTTAACAGCGCTAACAGAAAACGGTGCCCGGAAGATTTATTCATTTAACGCATCTGGTAATTACATTTCGGCAGGTGGTATGTGGGGCCTGGATTCGTTCCACACACACCAGGCTCGGGAAGGCTCCAGTCCCACGTTTGATAAATCTCAGAATAGAATAAATAAATAAAATCAACAGTCCCCAGCTGCGAGCGCGGAGGAGGCATATCCTCTCCCCATGCACCGCGCTCCCCCTGCCTCCCACGCTCCCCCGCGCCGGGGCTGTGATTCAGCGCTCCCCTCCTCCCGGTGCGGGGATTCTCCTGCTCTGACGGTGACACACGCACACGCAGAGGCACGAGAGAGGATGCAGACAGGCAGCGTGCGTGGAGCGGGGGCACCCGGAGCAGCGCCTGGGGCCGGCTGACCTGCGAGCATCGTGGGTCAGCACAGGATGCGGGCAGCAAGGGGCGGTGGGGAATGCTGTGGGGGGCACCAGAGAGGTCAGAGAGAGGCAGAGGCTGGAGGATCAGAGGTCCACAGACCTCTCCGGTGTTGTTTCACAGCCATGGAGGGATCACAGGTGAGAGCCAGCCATAGTGGAGCGCGGGGCAGAGGATGCTGGAGGAGGTGGGTGGATGGTGACCATGCTGGGGCAGCGTGAAGGGGACATCTCCAGGAGCATGGCTTGGTGGGCACCACAGGGCTGGGGCACCATGGACTGAGTCACGTGGGGCACGTCCCCTGAGGTCCCTGCAATTGCAGGTGGCTCTGCCCATGTGGCAGGGCAGGACGTGGGTGCTGGGGCCCCAGGGGGAGCTGGAGCGGAGGTCTTGTCCCCTCTGTGCGGAGCGGGAAGGCTGGGCCACCGCTTCCTCTCCAAGAGCTCTCAGACTTTCCAGGGCTGTCCCCACAGGGGTGGTGGCAGTGCCTGGGCGTGGGCATTTCCCCCGTCCCCACCCCGGGCTCTGCGTGACGGAGGATGCTGTAAGCACAGCTGGATGCTCACACCCAGCCCGGGGCACAGGAGATGCCTTGGCTCAGCCCTGCCAGGGCTGCACGGGGACCGCATCGGGGAGTGCAGCAGCGCCTGTGCCAGGGGACCCTGGGGGACACGGGGGGACCCGAGGGCACCACGTCCCACAGCACCCACAGGCAGCCGTGGGGCAAGATGCCGGCACAAAGACTGCGGCTGGATTTTATTTTTATACCTCACCTCCCTGCCCCCTTTGTAGAAATGACATAATTATGGGGATTTAATGTTCCACTGCTAAATTTCTTCATTTTTCAGGATAATTTCCACTATTTCATCAAGGAATAATTAATTGCATTGTCTTTAATCAGTTGTTTTACAAATCCAGCAGCGCAAGAAATTTTCATAGACAGACAATGCAGGCAGCTGCTCTTCCCTTCTGGGCGCATTAATGAAGTGAAAGAGCTCGAGCTGGAAAAAAATCGGCTGGCAAAAAAAGAAATCTATTGACAGAGAGATTGAAAAGATCCCAGTGTAATCCCTTAATGTGTGCGGCAGGGAGGGAGAGGGGAGAGATGGAGCCCAGGTGTGAGGGCAGGAGGATTCGGGCTGCTGGCAGTGCTCAGGGCTGCAAAGCCCTCCCCCAGGTTCCTGCACCAGCGCTCGCTGCCACAGATTTTAACGCACGGGTGCACAGGGGTGTGTGCACACGTGGACGTGTACGTACATAGTGAATGTGCACAGTGAAGGTGAATGTACACAAACGCACGTATGTCTATAGAACATAGAACTCTGCAGAATCGAGCCCAAAGCTGTCCCCAGAGCTCGCCGCCCCAGGACCGCTTCAAGGGCCCAGCTCTGTGCCCCCACCTCTGCCCCAGCGCTGGCATCCCCCTGCTGCCCCTGCACGGTGCCAGGCACCTGGCCCTGTGCTCCCAGCTGGGGCTGGAGGCATGAAACCATAAGGCAGCAAAGAGGAGAAGCAAGTGGGTGATGAGACGTGCCAGATCCCTGGGTCCTTCACCGCTGCGGCTGGATGGGAGGCTCAGGCACTCTGCATGCACGTGGGAGCTGCTGAGGTCTGGGCATGGCCCCATACCACGGGGCTTGGGGGATATTCAGTCCTCCCCCAAGTGTGCTGATGCCAACACCTTGGTCTGCCCATGAGCTGCCTGGCCAGGAGCCTTCCATCCATGCCCTGCATGGCCAAGACCTGGCTGAGATGTCCACGTGCCCAGCGGCTGAACTGGACACGGGTCTGAGCACCACCCCTGTGCTGGGCTTCCATATCCCACCATCTCACATAGTCACAAATCGAGCTCTCACACGGCACTTTTCATCCGTAAGTCTGAATATGCTTTACAAAGGAGGTCATAACACTCACCCAAAATGACTGGGGATGGGTAGAACAACGCACTGCACAGCATGCTTGGTATTTTTGGCACACGTACAAGTGTGGTGGTAATTCAAGGTGCTCTGGAATCAGCCAACAGACCTCCAGGTGCCAAATAACCTTGCTTTATCTCAATTCAATTGGGTAAAAGGCCAGGACGATGGAAGGGTAAGGAAAGACTTTCTCTCGGCTCTGCTGTGATCTCAGTTGGAAAGCAATAGCTGGAGATGTCCAGCAAGAGGGTGCGTGCAGGGGCAGCCCCACGAGTGGCTGGGGAGGACGGGTGAGGATGCGTGCAGCAGCACCTCCAAACCGAGAGGGACCAATCCTGCTCTGACAGCTCTGCTCCTCCTGGGACAGACCTGGGCCTGCTTTTCTGATGAGAAGATGTACAACACCAACGCCCCGCACCTTTGGGAAGCTTTTTGTGTCAGGAGACGCCTTCCCAGCCAGAGAGGAGTCTGATTGCAGACACAGGCAGCTGAGGCTGTAGCTCCAGGGGAGAAACCTCTGAAGCAACCAGTCCCTCTGGGGCCAGCTTGGAATTTGGGGCATTTACTTGTAAGAGAGAGAAGGGGACGGAGCTGCCAGAGCTGTGTGCGCTGTGCTTTTCAGGTGGTTGTAAGCACTTGTGTTTGCATAGGCGTGAGCAAGAGGGATCAGGGTTGCTGTGGTTTTCCCTTGGTATCTGCTGCAATCAGGTGTCTGAAGGTTTTCCCTGGAGGCCTCAGCAACAGCTAAAAAGAAACCGGTGTTAGCAGAGAGGCCCCTGTCAATACACGGAAGGTCATTGTCAGGCATGGGAAGAGACACATGTCTGCGTGCTCAGGGGCTGGGGGCATCTCTCCTCCTCCACCAGGGGACAAGCAGCTGCACCACAGATAAGGAAAAGATAAGGATCCCCCTTCTGTCCCTCCTGCCCTTGCTCAAGCGGAGGAGGAATAAGCCAGGTTTTTAATCCTGCTTATCTGGGAGGGCTGGGAGAAGCCAGCTTGCTTTCACCAGCCCCGTGGAAGCAGTGCCACGCAGAGCCGAGAACAGCCCCGCAGAGATGCGGGACAGCATCTCTCCTCGTTTGGAAGCAGTGCATGTGGATAAGGGAGGGCAGCAGTGAGGGAAGGAGGTGCTGAGGGTGCGAGAGAGAGCGGAGGGAAGCTGCAAGGCTGAGGACACCCCAGGCTTCCCAGCTGAGCTCGGAGATACCTTGTGCTGCTGGAAACCGGCGGATCGACTTGCCTGCGCGCGGGGGACGGCGCGGGGAGCCACGTGCGTCGATGCCACAGCTCCGCGCGGGCAGCACCGAGCCTCAGCAGGCAGAGCTGGCTGGAGACCCCCACGGTGCTGCAGCAAGCGGGGAGCTGCCGGCGTCGGAGCATCACCTTGGGTGGGTTTGTGTGTGCCACCCCAGCGTCCGCGCCACGCTGCTTCCCTGGCACAAACGCAATACCAAAGTTGCATGCACACATGTCTGGGAGGACTGAATTTCTAATTTGTGCTCATGAATATTCACAGTAAGTTCCAGCGCGTTCTCCAATCCAACCCTGGCAGCAGAGCCATGTGATTTAACGTGACTGATTACCATGTGGCCAACACAGCTCAAAGAGCCCACACTAAATACCCACAGGAACCACAGAGTTAAATTATTTGAAGGAAAATATAACACTCACATAATTTTCCGTAACAATCACTACAATCACAAGCAGCTTGCAAATATTCTGTGCATGAAAAGGAGCTGATTTTCTCTGGGGAACTTCCTACTTTGCTCGCAGAATAAGCCTCCTAAAGAAACACCTTCAACAGGTTTCTGCATTAGAAGTGTGCTCTTCGTTATTAAGCTGCTTTATACAGTTATCACCCCAAACTCCTCTGCAGCGTAAACATATCATTCCTGGGAGAAGCTGTCAGTGGAGTGCCAAACTACAGCATGCAATTAAAGCCCCAAACAATACAACACAATAAATCACTGGCGCTATGGCCGGTCAGTGTCGCCAAGCATGGAGTAAGGATCTTAATTACATTTAGACCAAACAAGTATTAGATTATTTATGGGATACTGTAAGTGCTTGACAATGGGTAGAAAGTCATTCCACACGCATCCCTGGGCATTTCAGAGTCCGGATGAAGAGGTAGAGAAAGAGAGGGAGAGAAGTAGAGCCAATATCCATCAAAGAGCAGTATTGGAAGGGAAAGAGCTGTTGCTTTAAATAAGGCCCAATTGCATCATCAATTTAAAAGCAATAGCAGCAGCATCTGAAGAAAGCAGCAGCTGCCACAGGTGGCCAAGCAGCTGGAGAGCTGCCAGCACCCACGGGAGCCACCAGAATCCGTGGTACTTTGTCACGCTGCGACACGTCCTTAACCCTTCCTCGCTGGAGCCGCTTTGCTAGGCAATACCCCGGGCTGGGAAGAGCCCCGCAGTACCCAGGGGCCGCTGGGGCCAGGCAGCACGGGGCTTCTTTGCATGCATTACCCTGCAAGCCCTCAGCATGTTCCAAACTTGGCCAGGGCTTGGAGAATGTAACCTGGCTGGGAAATCATTGCATTCAACAGCCAGGGCCATAGGAGACTGCTTCCAGCCATGCAACATCTCAGGACCCACGGATCCTCACATCCCCCCTGTGTTTAAAAGCCAATTTAATGCACCTTTTCTGCCCAATGCTCCTGGAAACCAGAAGCTCTTCTCTGTTCAGGGTGGCAATTTCTCAAAGACTTGTACTTGCTCCCAGGCTGTTTGCCCACAAGAGTTTTCTCCATGGAAAGGCACTGAGATATGTGTGGGTCTGCCCCACTGCCCTGGGCTGACACAGCGGTGTCAAAGGATGCTTGTCCATGTTACCACATCCCATGCAACATGACTGGACCATCACAACCTTCCCACAACTTTGGCATCCATGAGGAGCTGTGACCACTTTGAGGTGTGGTGTGGCCTCACGTGGGACCCAATGCCACCAGACTTGTGGGTGCAGCGTGCAGTGCTTGTGCCCACGCATGCTGGGGAACGGATGGAGCAGTTGGAGCCGCAGATGGGCTCCAGAGCAGGATGCTGTGAGGACAGCCAGCTCATCCAGAGCAGAGCACGCTGCTGAGAGCCCTGGGGCACGCAGGCTGCTGGGAGCAGGCTGTGGCCGGGTGAGCTGTCACGGCTGGCTCCGCTCGGGCCGCTGGCTGCAACGCGAACATGGCTCAGCTTGGGATGGGGCCACCACCACGAACCCTTTAGAGCAAACCTCGGGGGGGGGACTGCCCCGGCAATTGCCCACACCCCCTTCGTCTCGCCAATTGGCCCCGTGGGCTCGTCTGCTCGCAAAGCGCACAGCGCCTGGGCATGGGCAGAACAAGGGCTGGCTGTCCGAGAGGCTCCTGTTTTGGGTCGAAACCCTCCCTAGGGCAGGTCAGCAGGATCGGGTTCGTCCGACTGCATTCAGACGTCTGCAGCGGCACTCCTTGTCTAGACAGCCGTCAGTCTGTGAAGGGAGGGCTGGTGGGGTGCCCTTCAGCTCCTGGCTGTCCAAAGTAGGTCAGATGGGTCTGCTCTGCCAGCAGCTATTTCTTCCTATTGACCTTCCAGCATGGGACATCTCCTTCCAGCCAGGGTGCCTGAAATCAGACAAACTGATCACACCCTGCATCACCCGGAGCCTTTGGTCCTCCTGAGGCCAAGTTTTTGCCTCCTTGTCCATCCGTCCGTGTGTGAGCTCTCCGAAGTTGACCATGGGGTTTGCCGAGCTCCTCATAGAGTGGCTGTGAGCTTGGTAGCAAACCCAGACAACAAGGTGTTGTGTCTTTGCGGTAAGAGCTGAGGCTCTGACCGAGCATTTCAGACCAAGGAGGGTGGCATGGCCAGTGCCATCAGTGCCTGCAGAAGTGAGGACCGTGCACGTCAGGTGTGGGTCAGAATGTCTGCAAAATAGGCCCAAGGGACAACCCCCAGATGTGCCCATTTCCAGTGTCACTTTTTTGACCCAGCTGAACCAGATTTGCTCCTGCTCTGCCATGAGATGCTGGACGTGGAGCCCACGGGCAGCCCCATCCTGGCACCTGAGGATGGGAACGTGGCTGGGCCGTTTGCATTCCCGTTAGCAAGGGCAGCATGCGGGGCAGCGGGGAGGCGAAGCCCTAATTGCGGGGCTGACTGATCAAGCTGACGAGCCCAGCTGATGGCACGCGCTGGTCCGAGGCCACACCATGCCCCGAGGTGGTCACAACTCCCTGTGGATGCCAAGGGCATGGCAAGCAGGGGAGCAAAGCTGGCTCGTTGCTGGGGTTTATTCACCAGCGATGCACCAGCATGGGACCGCCAGCAGCCACCAGGCTCCCTGTCCAGGCCAGGCGATGCCCACAGCCTTGCTGGGGCTGGGGGCTGCCCCGGCTGAGGCTCAGCTGCACGGGGGACCCTGCTCCCACGGTGCAAACGACTTTGAGGAACTGGGAATTAATGCTCTTCTTTTTTTCCCCCTCTCTCTCTCTTTTTTTATTTTTTTTATTTTATTTTATTTTATTTATTTATTTATTTATTTATTATTTCTCCCCCCCTTTTCTGTCTCAGCAGCCGACAGGCAGTAAAAGACCCTTTGCAGTTGTCAAGGCAACGGCGTATCACGAAGACGGTGCCGTGAAGTGGCAGCAGCCGAGGGCTCTGCTCTCAATCTCCGCCGCTTCCCTCGCGATGCAGTGGCTGCCGCTGCCAGCACGGATGCTCGGCGCGGGCACAGTCCCCGTGGGACGGCAGGAGGGGAGCGGGCACTGCCGCCGGCCCCGGCCCCGTGCACGCGATGGGGGCTGGAGGTGATGCGGAGCCCGACCTCAGGCATCGGCTCTGCCTGGTCCATCAGCCCCACAGCGCTGGATCCCCGTGCCTGCCCCAAAGGCATCCGCTTCTCACCCCTCCAGGGGCTGTCTCCTAGTGGGGCCAGTCCCCGGGATGCCACGGAGGCTGTTTTCATACCGCAGACCTGCTGCGTGGAGTCACCAGGAACAAGTCCTGTGGTCCCCGTGCTGGAAGCTGGCCGTGGGCACAGATGAGCCCCACTTTGGGCAGCCTGGCCAGGAGCTTCTCCCCGCAGCTCACCCCTTTCCCGGCCTGCAGAGAGAGCGCTGCAGGGAGTCTGTCCTTGCTCCAGCAGCCTCCTCGGGGGAAATGCACCTTCCCCACATCCCCACCCCATGGAGGAGCATCCCTGCTGTTGGGGAGACCAAAAGCATCTCCTGGGCATGGCGAAGCATGTGGATGAGATTTGGCAGGCTGTCTCCTGCTGACCAGGCTCCCCAAAGGGGACAAAAGATGAGGACAAGGAAAGCTTTACCTGGCAGCAGCACTCCTGGAAGGAGGCTGCTGGGGAGCCTGCGTGCTCTCCAGCCTGGGGATGAGCAAGGAGAGGAGAGGCGGGGATGGGGAGGTGTGGATGGGCAGATGTCCCTTGCTGCACACTCTTTGCCCAGCAGGGCTCCCCATGTGCCAGCCCTGCAGAGCTGGGCAGCCTTCATGCTTCTCAGGCTGTGATCTGAACTGTGCCTGGCCCCAGCTACACCTCCTAAATTGGCATTATTTTCCCCACACCAGCTTGGCCTGGGCACAGGACCAGCCAGAGGCAAGGGCCCTTCTGCTCCAGCTCCATTCACTTCTGCATTGCACAGCCTGGGGAGCGCCCAGCTTAGCGTGCAGCAGCTCCTGCAGTCCCCAGCAGTCCAGAGACATCATCTGCGCCGTGCTCTCGGGGACATCTCTGCCAAGTCCCAGAGCAACAGCACGAGGGAGCCCTGTGAGCCAGGCGTCACTATCGAGTCGTGCTGTTGACACCTCTGACGGTCACTGTTGGCTCCACACTTGTCTGCGAGCTGAGCGCATGCTCAGGTCCCTGCTCGGCTCAGGGCACTGTGGGGACAACCATATGCCATGCAAGGAGGCGGGGGTTCAGTCCCATGGGAGCAGCAGGGATGCGCATAGAGCCCACGGAGGAGGGTAGGGGCCACAAGCCCTCATCTCTGGCCAAGCCATATTCCTGACTCCCTGGCTCCTGTCTGTCTCCCTCAGGCTGGCGTGTCTCCCAGCACCCGGAGAAAAGTGCTAAAACGGGACCTGTGAACCCAGGCAGCCTCGGCGCTAACGGGGGCTGCAGAAGCAGATGCTCATCCTCCACACATTTGGCATTTTCTGTTGCTCGCGGCTCCAGGGAAATGATTGCTCTGCTCCAGGGCATCTATAAATAGATTTTGCCCACTAACCTCTGCTCCAGGGGGCTGGCAGCGTGGCCAGCGCAGCCGTTGCTGCCAGTGCAGCGATGCCCCAGCCCCTGCCTTGGTCAGCGCTATCTGCCAGGGCCCCCGGGCATGCCTAGCCTGTGCTTAGGGGGGAAGGACCCTGAGGAAATGATTTAGGCAGTGTCCAGGATGGTTTTGGGGAAGGGAGAATGGGAGGCAGCATCTCTGTGTGCTGCGCACTCAGGGGTGGCACTGCCAAGTGAGGGGCACGGACGTCACCCCACTTTGCCACTCTCCCCTTTGGGACAAGCGGTGGAGGGGCAGGAGAAGCAGAGGAAGGGGTTGCTGCTTTCCTTCTGCGCTGACAGCATCGGGCAGCCCCAGCACCTGCTTGTCCTGGAGGATGGGGCTCTCCTTTCACCACGGGGCATCCTCTTTGTGGGGCTGTTGTGAGCAATCCCGGTTGGCAGGGATGTAGGCAGGGGCACGTGGAGCAACCTTCAGGCTAGCAGGTTGGCCATTCCCACCCCACGGGGACATGTGGCCTTGGTGGCATCTGCCAGCCATGGGGGCAGCAACGCCAGCAGGCTCTCTGCACACTCAGGCGGTCACAGGCAAGCTCCAGTCACTGCTGTCCTGTCCCACCCCCTCTCTGCTCTTGTCCTGTGTCTCACCAGCTGGGGAAGCCAAGTTCAGGATGGGGGACACCTCCTGCCTCTTTTATGCACCTCTCAGAGATGGGGGGTCTTGCTTTCTTCAAACTCGTACAGCCCTTGCCCCCCTGGGGTGGCCCTCTGTGCTCTGTGTCCCCCCGCCCCACATTGCACAAGTGCAGGACCTCCCATGCTGGAGGTCTCTGCCCATGTCCCCCCTGTGCTGTCTCACTGTAGTTGTTGCAGCACGCACCATGCAAAAGCCAGCCAGGCCAGGTGCCACCTGGTGTGGCCACTGGTGGGCAACCACACCTTCTGGGCTCAGGGGAGATGCTGGGGGGTGACATCTTCCTCATATGGGACCCTTTGTCCGCTGCAACCATGGCTGGGGGGGCGGATGGCCATCCATTCCCATGAAATGATCAGAGATGTCAAAATCAGTCCCAGGCAGCACTGGGATGAAATCCACGACTTTTTTCACAGGAAATGACAGCACCGAGGAGGAACCCAGAATCAGCCGGCACTGGGGGACTGACATGTAGGATGCAGGCTCAGGTCTTGGTCAATGCCGCGCTCTCCAGCCCTACCAGCCCTAGTGCTGGGGTCAGCTGGGGACACAACCTCATGAAGATGCTCTTCCCCCGCAGCGGGTTCTCGGGGGCTTGTTTCGCGCACTGTTTCCCAGACATGCACCGGGGGTTTCTCGGGATGTGACAGAACAAAGACTCCCCGAGCTCAAGCCCTGCAGGTGCTGTTGTCAGGGCCAAGCTCTGCTCTCGCTGGCAGCGCTGTAAGGGGAGGAGACCCCCCAGCTGAGTTAGCACAGCTGCCAGGGACGGGTGCGGGGAGCGAGAGCAGGATGCGGCCAGCGGGTAAGTCCTTGGCCAGGAGGGCGATTTCAGGAGGGCGAGGGAGGCAGATGTCAGCGACAGGAGGCTCTCGTTAATGCATCTCCCACTGTGTCCCTGCCCGGATGACGAGCTTCCTCGGGAAGGAGGGGAGAGGACGACCTCCCCACCCTGCCAGCTTGGAAAACCTCACCCAGGCGATGCCAGGATGTGTTGCATCGCGTTGCCGTGGCAACTGACATCTTACGATGCTGAAGCAGGCGTGTGCGGAGTCATGCCACATGAATCACGCGAATCATCTGACCTCGGCGTGATGGGGACAGACAAAGAGCAGCGATGCGCTCGCCGGGGACGACCTCCCGGGCTCGGGCTCGGCCGCTGCCGCAGAGGTGGGCGCAGGGGAGGAGGGTGGTGGTGCCGCGGGCAGCAGCGCTGAGCCCACCTTTTGCAGGAACCCGGAGCCTGGCACAGCCCGATTTGGGGGATGCTGGGGGCAGGAACCTGCATGGATGCTGGGTCTGGAGCATCCTCGCTCTGGGGCTGTGTCAGGCCGAGGAGCACGGTGGGGCTGCACCACACATGTGAGCCCCGCCATGGGCTGGTGGCATCGCCCTCCCACAGCGTGGGGGCAATCCTGGCCGGTGCTGAGCATCTCTCCCTCCCTGCACTTGCAGCCTCACTCATGCTCAGAACATCAGGCTGGAGCATTCTCCCTAGGATCTCCCAGATAACTTGAGACACATCTGGTTTTGCTGCCTGGTTGGGAAGCAGCTGGGCACACCCCTTGGGGCAGATATATGGCTTGATGGCCTTGTTTGTGTCCCTAGGGTCCCTATGCCAAATTTTGGACATCCACATGTTCCCAAGGACAGGCGCAGGGCTCTGCTGCCCCAGCACGGTTTGTTCCCCCTGGGATGCTTGGCACAAGGGACCACTCTGTGTGGGTGGATGGGAGGGAGGAGGAGCCTGCTTCCGTCTGTCATGATATTTAAGTGACACCTACCAGGCATCAAAGTCAAGGAGACCAAATTTTTCCATCTCAACTTGTTAGAGTACTGAAATGTTTTCAACCCAGCAGTGGAATATTACCCCTTCTCCTCCTCCCAGATGGATAGATTACAGTTCTCCCAAAAAAATGAGGACAAAAATTAGCCTGTGAGTTTGCTATCACTTCATCCTCCTTCCTCTTTTCCCTTTGAAAAGGGAGAAGGTTTGAGATGAGAGAGAAAAAAGGCCTAGCCCCCCCAAAGCTGCATTTAATTTCATGAAAAATTCTGACAAAGAAATGTGCATCTGTACATTTCTTTCCTTTCAAAATGAGTAACTTCTTACCAACCAGCCTCGTGCGAGAGAAAGGCAACAGAGTCCTCCCCCAGCCAACCTCTCTGGGAGCACTGGTTCTTCTTGTCAGCAGTGAATCTCAATAGAAATTCATTTTCGAGCAAAATGTCCTTATGGTGGAGTCTTCCCCGTGTCACAGCAGCATTTTGCAACCTCCGAGGCCTCCGAAGCCCTGGTTTACAAACAGAGCCAGTCCTCCAGTCAGGAACAGGCGTGCTACCAAGGGATGCCCCTGACCCACTGTACATCATGCAGAGAGGACAGCCAAAATGCTGCTGCTTTGTATAGTACAAATCCTGTCTGGGGATATTTTGCCCCGAAAAAAAAAAAAAAAAAAAGCGATGATGAATTCTTCTAGCCGATTTATCCTGCTGTATCCACCCAGCTCTAGTGCGATCTCACTGGAGGCATCAGGGTGGGGATGCAGAAAGAAGAGGGAGTGAAATCTGCTCTTCTGGAAGCAATAAATGCCTTCTGCCATTTACAGGCAGTTCCTGACCTTGCTGCAGCTGATGGGCAAGTTTATGATCTTGCATTTTAGCTAAATGGAAGAAGCAATTATTCTTCCTCCTGGATTAAAGTGACTTTAGGAACAGAAATGTTAAGCAAGGGAAGAGCCTGGCAAAAGCTGACCCAGGAGGAGAATGGAGTCTCCCAGGAGAACAACTGGACACAGAGGGCTGGCGGAAGGGAAATGTGAAGCAAAGAGCAAGCAGGGACACAGGGGCGATGCTGGCTTCAGAGGGGCTTGGTGGAAGAGCAGCCACGGGCACTGCTAACAGGGGAATTGTCCGCTCCTGCTTGTGCCCCCGCGCTTGGTGGGGCTGGCCCCATCTCCACCCCACGCCCCCATAAAGGGCTCTGCTGGGGAAATCCCTGCTCCTTCATCACCGGGAGCGGGCTGCTACGGCCTCAGGGCTGGCACATCGCTCACACCGAGCAGACCGCGGCGTGGGAAGAAGCCCGGATGCGTTTCAGCTTCTGTGCCCGGAGAGCCGGAGCCCGCCCCGCTTGCGGGCAGGATCCCGGCTGCCGGCTGCTCTCCGGCCGTCGCCCCACGGGGATGCCTTCACCACGGCGAGCGGCCGGGCGGTGGAAAGGGGGCTCTGAGCTCATCTGTGTGGGACACGGGCACAGCGCAGGGATCAGTGGCCTTGTGAGCCCTGGAGCGGGGCAAATCTGGAGTAGACTTCATACGGACGTGAGCTCTCACATCTCTCCCCAATATTCCCACCCATCAGCAGAGATGCAGAAACAGGCTGGGGGGTTTCCCAAGCCAGGGGAAGCTCTGGTGCCCGTGGTGGTGGGAGCCCCGTGTGATCCTGCAGGCTCTTCTTGTCAGCCTCCTTCCCTTCGCACGGGTGTGCGAGGAATCGGCATCCTGGGACACAGGGACCCACGTGGTCACGGCTTAGGGAAAAATTCTGCCTCTTTGGTCCAAAATGAAGCAGAAGTGAGGCAATGTGGATTCCCACATGGACCGGTTCTGACCCGGACCCTAAAACAGGCAACTGAGTCATGCCCAGGCCCCACTGTCCTTCGCCAAGCAATGCTGCAGCATTCTCTGCCCTTTGCTCTTTCCTCCCTGAGGACTCACTCGACCCAGAGCAGCCTTTTCTCCGCTTTTCTTTGCGCTGGCCACCTTTGGTTCTGATCCTTCATTTCCGCAACAGCAAAACTGTTTGTAACCAGCTTCCTGGGAGAGAGACCTGGCTACAGGGCGAAGACGCAGCAGCACCAGGGACTCGGGGATGCATTATTAACATCTCCTCCAACCCAGGCAAACCTGGCGAGGCATTTGCTTGCTGGAGCCTCTCGTGAATGGAGATGCCTCTGGTGAATGGATACGGCCCTGTGGAGGGGCCCTGGCCTTTCTGCCTCCCAAATCCCACAGCCCTCGCTGCCTCTCACTCTCCCACACACAGCAGGACCCGGTGCTGCTCGTGCCAGGGCTGGGCATGGGCCCTTCTCTTCCGAGGCTGCCTGGAAGAGAGGTTTCTTCTATGGAGAAGTTCAAACAAATAATGACACTTGGATTGAGATATTTTTCTTTGGGCAGTGAATAGGTTCAGAGCAAATACGTTTTTAATAAGCATTTCTACTGAAATTGAGCTCTTCCCCTGAAGCAATTTGACTTTTTTTTTTTTGTCATAATTGCATTTTTCAACAGGAAAAATAAATGTTTGGTCAAGTGGCTCAGTCCCGGTATGTCACTGGGCATCGCATCTTGGCAGCCAGGCCCTGCGGGTGCGAGCAGAGGCTCTGGGCACGATCCCATTGCTGCGTGCGCGGCCACGTCCCCTGCAGAGAGCAGCCTGCCAGCACCAGCACAGCGGGGTCCTGCTCCCTTACGGCCTCTGGCAAGGTGCACGTGTGCCCGTGCCTGTCCCCCGCCTCGCATCGCTTGAGCCATGTCAGTCCTGTGGCTCAGTGGAGCTTGCTGAGCCGTGGCTGGGACACCTGGGCTGGCCACAGCCCAGACCAAAGCCACCCCGGTCCCTGTCATCGCTGTCCATCAGGAGCTGCTTCTCTCCTCCCAGTGCAGATGTTTCTTCACCTTTCCCAGCTGGGCTCAGTCTCTGCAAAACCGTGAGACAGGGCACGTGGCCGTCACACCCCAGGAGGGACTTTTAGGGACCGCTGCTCCGCTCTTCCCCAGGCTAGGAGGAAGCAGCCTCACGCGATGTTCGGGCTCGCTGGTAGCTCAGAGGCCTGATGGTAATAAATGAGTCAGGAGCACATCTGCACGCAGCGGAGACGCTCCCTGCCAAGTCGCTGCACTGCAGGACCACTCTCATCTGTCTCTCTTTAACAGGAACAAATGGAAATGAGCGAATCAATTAACACAGCACATTAGCAAAATGTCAGAGCCTCCCAATCGCACTTAACCCTTCCCTCCGCTGGCCGTGCCAGCAGCCTGGCGCGGGCTGAGTCAGCAGCATGGGCTGCCCGGCCGGCACGGCCATGGTGGCTGCAGCTGGAGGGTCCTGTCCCCAGGCAGCAGAGTGGAGGTGGCAGCAGGGACCCCCTCGCATGGGGCTGTCATGGAGGTGGGAGCAGCAGGGATGGGGATGGGGATGGGATGGGGATGGGGATGGGGATGGGATGGGGATGGGGATGGGGATGGGATGGGAATGGGGGGGATGGGGATGGGGATGGGATGGGAATGGGGATGGGATGGGAATGGGGATGGGGATGGGGATGGGGATGGGATGGGGATGGGGATGGGGATGGAGGGGGCTCACTGCCAGGCAGAGCACGGACACCTCACCACTGCAAGGAGGCAGCTGGGAGCAGGCTTCCTCCTCCTTGTCCAACTCTGAATCAGAGCCAGGATGGGGGATGTGGGTGCCAGCTCCTTTATGTGCCCTCAGGCCCATACTTGCCTGGAAAAACCCCGGAGCAGGCATGACGTGGCCGTGGCATCCTGCATGTGCTGAAGCCATTGCAGGCTGAGACTGGCGCTGAGCGGGGCTGAGTGAGGGCAGGCAAACAGCACGGGGCTGGGCTTCCCCGCTGCAGGATGCGTTACAGCTCTGCCCCCTGCACCAGCGTGGGACGAGGGCTCACAGGCTCTGTAGATCATTCGCTCTTGTACAGCAACACTTGCACATAAGTGAGCAACAGGAGCATCAAGCCCTCTCTCCTGCTCTTTGCCAGTAAGTGTTATAGCAGCAAGAGAGCCATACTAACACGTAACATACCCTCATCAGCTAATTAATAATTAGAGACACTTGTATCTGAAAGGCTGGCTCCCACTGGTGGGATGCTCAAGTCTCCCGCCAGGCACAGGCATCAGGATGCCCCAGCCATGCTGGACCTGAGGGCTGATGTGTGCCCTGGTCTGCAGGGCACCGAGGGCTCCTGGCTCCTGGACTCAGGCACAGCGAGCAAGGCACATCTCGCTTGTGTTTTTTTGGGTGCAAACCCCATGGGCGAGGGCCCAGGTGTGCATGGTCAGGATGCAGGCAAGGTCTCATTTCACCCAGGGAAAGCAGGACACGGCCATGGGGCTGGGCGAAGTCCTCCCATCAGGTGGGAAGAGCAGCCAGAAGTTCAAGCTATTCCTTCTTTCCTATGGGATGGAAACAAGGCTGCTAAATCCCGGACTGGGCTGTAATGGAGATTCCCCATGTGATGGCCCTACAGAGCTCTGGCCCGCAAACAGGCAGCCTGACGTGAGTTTGTGCGCTGGTAATCTTAACAAAAGTCTTAGGGTGGGGGAAAGAAAAGAAAACTTGCAGCATGAATAAGCGAAAACCAGAGATGTTGTCAGCCACCGTTGGTTCCTGGGCGGGTGACCCACCTCCCGCGGCACCACCGGCACGTGGACATGGCCCCGCGCTGCCGTGGCACTTGTCACCCCCACTCTGCCCAGTGCTGCGCTGCCAGTGCAAAACCGAGATGGAAACTTCCCGAGAGCCACTCAGGAACACTGGGAAAATGCTGGAAATATCCCGGGGTTCCGTGTGCATGGAGGAGGAGAGAGCAGAGCGGTCACATCACGCAGCCCCGAGTGGCACCGATGGCAGGCTGCTCCAGTGGGCCTGGGGGAAAAGCCACCATGTCCCAGCCTGGGAAATCGAGGCAAAGCCGTGATAAGCCCCGGGAATCCACCATGGGGGCTCTGAACGGCTGGGCCACCCCACAGCCATCTCCACGTGTGCCCAGCCTGATGGCCAAGGGTCATGGGAGATGGGCAAAGCTCTCCTACTTGCTGCCACATCTCCCATAGGTCTGGGGCTGTTGGCAGCCGGGGCTCAGGCCAGTTTTCCTTCCAGCATTATGTTGCCTGCTTTTGTTCTTTGGGGATAGCCCAGAAGGCGGTGCAGGACATCCCCCATGATGCTCACAGGGACCCTTTGAGTTGCTCCAAATGAAAAAAAGCAGGGAGGAGCACTTCTGAGCAGAGTCGCAGAGCAATCCTGCCAGCCCAATTCCTGCACGGTGGCACGGGGTGATTGCCCTGCCAGGGATTCCCACAGGAGCTCTGGCCCCGCGCTCCCTGCTGCATACAAATCCCTCCTGCCGAATAGGGACGGATAGTCAAGGCATCACCTCGATTATGCGACGTGGCCCTGATAGCTTGGGGGACTTTGTGTCCAAGGCTCCCCCAAGCCCCAGGGAGCGCAGGGTGTGAGAGCTGCGAGGCGAAGCCGAGGGTGCCGAAACAATCATTGCCATGAATTAATAATGCGCTGCCTGTCTATAGGCTCTTCCAGCTGGAGATTTCAAAGCACTTTGCAGACACTAATGAGGAGGAGCTGGGTGGACCCAGCTTGGACGGAGGTACCCGAGCTCAGACTGCTGCAAGGCAGCGGTGCTCCGGGATGTCATGGTCCTGTCCCTGGTCCCTGCCAGCTGTGGGGTGCTCAGAGGGAATGTATGTGACTCGGGGGCAGGGAATCTGTAATTTGTGCCTGTGCTCCCCATTTCAGTGCTGTCTTGCCCTTCTGCAGGGGCTGTCAGGGCATGGGGCTGATCCGCACCAGTGCTGGGGTTAATGGGCATGGCGGGTCCCAGCTGTGCTGACTGATGTGGCAGACATCGGAGCTGTGTGAGACCTGGCAGCTCCGTCACAGAGCTGCGTGCCAGCCCTGCCCGCGGCCCCATCCTGCACAGAACTTGCCTCCTCCTCCCCCTGTAAGCGAGACCAGCACCAGTGATGGGAACTGGTCCAGGCTGGCCGTGTCCTGGTCCCCCACCACCCTCTGTGCCCACCTCCACCAGCTGCCTGCAGCACCCACGTGCAGAGCGGTGGCCTTCGGAGAGCCTGAGGGACATTTGTCACCACCTGAGACTGGAGACCAGGCATCAGCCTCTGTGCACGTTGCCTTTGGCTCCAGCACTGGCTGGCTTTCAGACACCCAGGCCATGCAAGTGGGGAGAGCTCGGGCTCCAGGGCAGCCTGCCTGGGAACCCAGAGCCTGCAGGGAGCAGCCCCGTGCGGTGCAGGGTGCTCGCTGCCCTCCCTGCCTGCGCCCTGCACCCCTCGTGGCAGGATGCATGCAGGCAGAGCAAGATGGGGCAAATAAAGGCAGGAGGGGAGATGGGGCCAAGAGCATCTATCTTGCTGGTGGGACAGCTTGCTGACATGGGCAGTCAGCCCAAAGTTGTGCCAAATCCAAGGCTGCTGGACAAAGTGATGCTTGGTGAACAGAGGCAGTGCTGGCTTCTTAGGCCAATGTCCCAGCCCAGTCCCAACCCAGCAGGAGATGGGGTTTGTAGGAAGATATTGTGATCTCCCTCCACGCTCAGCCTCGCTCCACTCTCTCACCAAGGGAGAAGTGCTGGAAGTGCTGGACCCATGGAGTTGCAGGACCCATGGTGGATGCAAGGTGTCACAGCTGGGCCACCAGTGCTCAGAGTAGGGGTCTCCTCGCTTTCCCTCTGGCTCCCAGGGCTGGGAGGATCACAGTCTCCTGACCCTTCAACAGAAGGGGCTCCACGCTGATGGAGCCCTTTCCCCTGGAAGGACCAGGGCTTCTTCGTTCCGCTCGCCCACGAACTGTGCCTGCTGCTCTTCTTGGCTGGTGTGTGACTCCATTCACTTGCACTAGAAATGTATATGTGTATGTATATGTGTGTGTACATATATATATATATATATATATATCTTTTGATCACAATCCTGTTTGCAACCTTTCCAGTCCTCCAAGGGAGGATTAAGGCACGCACTCTTGGGATTGTCCTTGCACCCGGGGCAGGCTTCTTCCAAAGTCGGGGCTGAGCAGTTACCAAGCAGCCAGCCCGGTGTCCATCTGTCCACCCGCCACACCATGTCTGTCTGCAGGTCCCTCCTCTGCAGCGCCACAGGGCAGCAGCATCCAATGCAGAGATGTAAATACAGACCCAGTGGGACCTGTGCTCTGCAAGTGATTATGCACAACCTTTAAAAAAAAAAAAAAAAAAGGAAAGATTCTTATTTCCAAGCATGTTCATGATCCTTGACTAATCTGTTTCTCCACTCATATTTTTATCTATCTATCTATCTATCTATCTATCTATCTATCTTTCTGTCCTTCCCCCCTCTTTGCAGTGCTTCATCCTACCCCTCTCCACAGAGATTTTTCCCCATATCCAGTATGTCTGTATATAACCATCTGTTTGTCTGTCTCTCTAGCCATCTGGGTGTCTGCCTACAGTGTTTGCTGTGTCTCTAAGCATATACAGGCTGCATGTATAGATCTATCAATTGGAGGTCTACTTGCCAGTCTCTCTAAGCTGTGTTCTCTGGGCTTCATTAACATGCAAATTAGCAAGATCTGACTGGCTCACTTAGCTGCTACTTCTCTTAGACAGCCATGCAACAATGCAAATACTAATGAGGCTCTGGAAATGGCACTTGCTCTATTGCTAAGCAAGCATGCACACAGAGCAGGCTTTGGCAATTTCAGGCATGCCATCCATCCTCACACCTGCTGGAGGACTCAGGACAGAAGGGATGGGTGATGGATGGATGATTAGGGGCACTGATGCGGAAAAAGAGGCGAGAATTCCCTCTCTGAGCGGGATGCCAGCGCTCCCAGCCCTGGGATCCTTGGCTCCGAGATCCCTTTGTCCTCAGTGCCGCATGCCACTGCTCTGGCCCTCAGCCACCGCTGGGATCCCCCAGTCAGGAGCAGCACAGCCCCAGCACCCCAGCCCACACGGACCCACGTTGTGCTCCGCTGGCTTCCCCCCACGCCAGCCGTTTTATTGCAGCCTCACTTGGGCCTGAAGGCCCCGATACACCTCCATGTGTGTTCCCTTCCCAGGCAGGAGAGGGGAGCTGGAAATCTGGGGCGCAGCTGCTCCTGTGACCTCCCAGACCCTCCTGGTCCCCCATCCGAGCATCGCGCTGGCTCCTGTGCTTTATCGCTCTTCTGCTTTCAAGCACGTAACGTGAGTCTAGGTCACCATGGGGGAAGTTTTCTGTTACTCTTCAGCTCCATCGCCTCCTCTAATGATAATTCAACCATACATCTCCTTGTAAAACATCTAAAATGATCAAACGCTGTGCAGCGAGATGAAGGCACCTCATCTTAGGAACCTGGTTTCCGTATTCCTTTTTATCCTGGAGATAAAATAAAGAACCATTTGCTCTGGTTGCTGCTGCAGTCCCTTGCCTCTCCTCACCCACGCTGCTCCCCATCCCCTTGGGAGTTAACACTGCAACAAACCCGGGCTGCTTCACCCCCGGTCCTTTTCATCTCGACCCTAACTGCTGTCGCAGGAGAAGCACGGAGTGGCTCTTGCAAGCGCTCACCAGAGCCCAGAGGGACGTCGCTGCCTCTGCTCTCACAAGGTGACGTTATCGCACGGGTTCCCACAGCTGCATCCTGGTGGCCAATCCAGAGCAGCCACCGCACGCATCTTGCCCCCTGTAGGATGAGCAGTCCCCTCCGTGCCAGAAGCTGTTCACCACCGCACGGCGTGTGGGCATGAGGGAGGAAACGCAGCCTGGGATGAGGGAGGTGGGGGATTTTGGGGAGACAGAGCTGTGGCCGGGGGGGAGGGGGGGGCAGATGCCCTGGGGCATGGAGGTGAAGCACACGTGGCAGGCAGATGGCTGGGGAGGATGCAAAGCGCGGGCAGGAGGGGTGGCTTCCCCTGTCTGGAGAGCACCGTGCTCCATGGGGAGAGCCACGTTGCGGGGAGGGAGGGGATGGGGTTCGCTGGAGCTGACCCAGCTCGTCACAGACACAACAGCAGCCCAAGGCACTTTGGTGACTCCATGCAGTGGCTTCTGGGGTGCTTTCTCCCTCCAGAAGTGGTCTTACAGGAATCTGCTCCTCAGATTCTTTGCCCCGCAGCCAGGTCTTGTAAGAACGTGAAATTTTAAATACAGCCCAGGAGGCAGAATTTCCTCCTGGCTTGTGGACAAGTGCCTGCATGTAGGCGGTGCACTTACAGTGTGGGCCAGCACAAGAGAAGGGTCAGGAGCTGTTCTGGTTGTGGGACTCACATCGGATAGAGAGCAGGCAGCCCACAGATACCTCTGCTTCCCCTTCTGCAGCCTGCAGCTGGGCACAGCCAGGGCACTGAAGCCCAGGTGATGGGGTCCAGGTAACAGGCCTGCTTTCTGCTGGATGCCAACTCAAACGCTCTATGGGACCCTGCAATTTGGGCTCTTCTGTGACTTGGTAGGACCATCTCATTGCAAATAAAGTTTTCAGACTAGGGTCCCCATTCTCTGCTCGGGGAATTCCCTGGGAGGTTGGCCACACGCAATGCGTATTTGCAAAGCAAACTGCCCGCCTGGCCAAGTGGGGAGCCCCATGGATTGGGCACTGGCAGTTTCGGATTCACCTCCCTGTTTGAGGAATTGTCTTGGATTGCTTCTCCTGGCAGGAGTGCCCCTCCGCAATGCAGGGCAATGGGGAGGAGCTGTTCCCCTCCATCGCTCGTCTCTGCAAGGTCCTCAGCTTGGCAGTGCCCAGGGGCTCCACTAATGCATCCGTTGAAAAGAGGACTCCATTTTCCAGTCCTGGACTCTGTAAACTCAGTGTTTCTACCCTGAGAAATGGCATTACTCTATTGAGAAGATGTGGCGACCCGCTGGGGGGAGAATCTGTGGCAGGATAAATCTATCTGATGAAATTGCTCTGCTGCAGGGACACCAGCATAATAGCACCCTGTGCTTGGCTGCACTCTGTGTTTGCACATCAGCAGCCTTAGCAGCTCCCCAGGTCTCTCCTCGCTCCAGCGTGGCCCCCAGCACAGGGCAGGTCTCGGCACGGTGGGCTGATGCTCAGGGAAGGAGCCCCCAGCGAGGGGTGCCCCACGGGAGAGCGAGCAATGGATGCGAGAGTGAGCTGTGCCCCGGGGCACCTGCCCCTCGCTGCTCTGTGCTTCGTGCTCCCAGCCCTGGCCCCTGGCCTCGCCTGTCCCTTGGCCCAGTTCTGGTGCTACAGCCACGTCTCTGGCTTGGCTGGAGGTTGCACAGCTCTGTCCTGATGTGCTGGGGACATGTTAGCGAAGGGACTTCTTCATTTCATGACTCCAGAGCAGCTCGTTACCAGTTTTTAAGTGCCCCCCTGTTGTCACTGCAGATGCAGAGCTCCCTGTCTCCCCTGCCAAACACAAGCTCAGACCAGAGTCCTCTCCATCCAGGCCTGCACTAAGCCCAGAAGAGGTCCCTGCTCAGCACGAGGCAGGAGCCCACCCTAGAAGCTTCCTGTAGCATGGCCAGCCATCAGCCTTGATGTTCCTGTCTCGCTTTAATCTTCCATTATCCCTGCTTTGCCCTAGACCAGAGTCTAGGAACTGCCCAGGACAGGATCCCAGTGTGCCCTGTGGACTCCTCACCGTGTCCCGTAATATTCCCTTTTTCACCACTCGGCATCACTGCCATCTCTTCCCTTCCTGGGGAGTGCCGTCACCCCATTCGATGGCAGAGTGAGCATCCTATGAAGGGCCACAGCATTTGGAGAGGTTGGCAAAGGTCAGCAGAGGCCCTGCTGGGTGAAGAAGGGGCTGTGCAGCCCTCTTGGGCTGGGAAGATCCAACAGGAGGCATTTGGGTTGGGGAACAGCCAGGAGAGGCCGGCAGGAGCCCCATAGCCTATTTCAGGGAGCTGCTGTCCCCAGGCATCTTCCAAAGACTGAAGTTGTGATAAGCTGCTCCAGAGCTGAAGGCAGAGGAACCTCGGGGCGAGCTGAGCTTGTGGTGCCAGAAGGGTCAGCTCTTGGCTTGGCCATGGCAGTGCCCAGCACATCGCACAGCGTGGCAAAGTCTTCCCCAGCAGTGGTGGCCATTGGTGATCAACACATCCACTTGCCCTGGGAGCCTGGGTGGGAAGAGGGAGCACTGGTACCAGCACTGGTATCAGCACTGGAATCAGCTCTGGTATCAGCACCAGTACAAGCATTGGTACCAGCACTGGTATCAGCACTGGTATCAGCACCAGTACAAGCATTGGTATCAGCACTGGTACCAGCACGGGTATCAGCATCGGTATCAGCTCTGGTATCAGCTTTGGTGTCAGCTTTGGTATCAGCATCAGTATCAGCACCGGTATCAGCGCTGGTATCACAGCTCCTAACTTCAGCGCACACACGTGCTGCACCCCCAGCACTGCTGGTGCCGAATGGATCCTGCCCCGGGCCGAAGCAGCTGAGCACCCTGCCGGGCCCATACAGGCTGTGAAATAACCAGGAGGAAGGGAGGAGGGAAGGCACGCGGCGCCTTCGTTTCAGCTTCGGTTCGTCTCGTGCTCCGACCTCAGACAGCCGCAGACGGGGCAGAATATAACATCTGCTTAATGTGACCTGTCGACTCTTCAGGGAGAATTGCTCACGTCCAGCGCAGCGAAGGTCACCTCATTAAGAGGAGCGGGAGACGCGTCCCCCCGGGCGGGCTGGGTGACTCCGGCCCGCTGAAGGGTGACCTTTTCTCCGGGGAGGAGACGGGTCCTCGCGCCGGCTCCGACCCGGATGGCAGTTAGCTCCGCAGACACTTACACGTCCCGAGCACTGGTTGTGAACTTTTCATTCTCACGAGCCTGTCAGCTCTTGAAAGCTGTGAGCGCCTGCAGTGCCTCTTGCTCGCTGATGGGGTGAGCATGGTGCTGGTGCAGGAAAGCTCCCTCCCTTGCTGGCCGAGATTCCTGTCCCACTGGAAGGTGTAGGGGCATCTTGGGCTCACCACGGACGGGTCTTTCCTTGTGTAGCACGCCTGAGCAGGGCTCAGCTCCCCAGCAAATGGGCTGGATGTGACCTAGGCACCGCCGATGCAAGCACGGCTCCCCAGAGCAGCCCAGTTTGCAGCACACAGACAGCAAGGCAACCCCGGGAGATGCCTGCTGGGGCACTGGGTGCAAGCTGCCCTCCCCACCCCATGCTCATCCAAGCCTCACTCGTGTCCCCGGTGTTTGCAAAGCCCCGAGTCCCAGCGGGGCACTGCAAGGCCAGCAGCAGCATCCATGCTGTGGAAAAGCAAATGAGCTGCCTGCTTTCCCCTGCTGCCTCAGAGGGGATTCTTTTGCCTTTCACATTATCGTCCAGCTGGGGAAGGAGAACATCAACTTTCCTCGCCTGCAAGCGCGGGCAGAGCGTGCCGGACTGCTCCGCTCCCCGGAGAGCTGCCCTGCCACCCCTCGCTGGAGCGGAGCGGAGAGCCCTGCCTGCCTCCTCCCCTGCGCTGCCCTCCGCAGACCTTTAATTCTGCCTCCTCTGATGTTAATCTCGGAGGTGGTGCACAGGTCAAGTTTAATATGCTATCCTGGGGGAGTTTCATTTAGAGCCAGCGAGAGGGAGGCAGGGGATTCAATTAGGATTTCCCATGTAGTCCGAGAGCATCGCCAGCATCAAAAGGCAGCCGGCTGTGCTCAGCAAGTGCCGGTGGGGGCAGTTTCCCACAGGTCTGGCTTTTACCTGTGGGTTTTGCCAGTACCTCCTGCCTCTGCCCCACAGCGCTGCCCCCCATCACGCACCCCACATGTGTGCTATTGCCCAGGGCCACTCTCCAATGCCAGCCCCATCTCGCACCCCTGCCCTGCCACACTGGTGCATGTGTATGTGCCACAGACACAGGCACCGACAGCCCCCCCGGGAGCTGCACCAAAACACACACACAGGGCTCTGGATGCTGCAGGTGTGTGGGCACTGTGACACACACGCACCTCGCCCGTGCACATCTCCAGGTCTGCATGCACACGTGTGTGACAGTGCCCAACCCTGCATGCTGGGGGAATGGCTGGCTGTGATGGCAATGGTGTGTCCGCTCACTCCTCCCTCTGCCTCAGTTTCCCAGTTTGGTGAGTAGGACTCAAAAGGTGCCACTTCTGGCTGGTTCTCCCCTGAGATCAGTGGGGTGGGCGGGGAGACCCCATCAGAACAGGGGATACCCATCTGCTGGAGTATTTGTTTGGGGGTGCCAGGGGGATGCTGATGGCTCCAGGCAGACCTCATCCCCATCCACCGCATGGGCATGTGGCGGCAGCGCTGCCTGTAATGTGAAAGGACAGGCAGTAAAAGGCTGTGATGGGGATCATAAATATCCATTAAACCAGCTTTTAATCTGCCCTGCTAACAACAGGGATGCTGGGGAGTGAGAGACAGGAGCCTGGCAGGCTGCATGCGGGGAGCAGGTGGCACGCAGACAGCAGGGCACCCCGGCCTCCCGCCGCAGGATGGGATGAGCCATCTCTGCAGCGCACGGAGCCGTGCCCGGGATGGGACGGATGCTGCCACGCTGCTTCCTCTGGGGAAAGGGCTCCAGCCCAGCACACCACCCTGGGCTCCAGCCGCACAAGCCTGGATGTGACACCGGGGTGAAATACAGAGCCCGTGCCCAGGCAAGGCAAAGCCACAGCCCCTCTGCCACCAGCTCCAGCAAAGGAGAAGCCAGTCTCTGCCCTCCTTGCTGCTGGGGAGCAGAGCCACGGCCTGGCCCTCAGAGGCTGGAGGTTCACATTGGGAAAAACCTGGCTCCTCTCCATCACCCCCCAACCAAACCCCATGCAGAGCCCCTGCAGGAAAGCCTGGCTGTGTGCTGATGCTCGTCCCCTGCTCCATGGACCTGGCTCTTGCATCCAGCCTGTCCTGCTCTGCAGCAGAGCTCCCTCTTCCTGGAATTCCCGTGGGTAACAAGGGCATCACCGTTCCTAACTCATATGGATGGGTTGCTCTCCACTTTGAGTGCCATGCCTTCAGCTCCCTCCCTGCCCGTGCTGCCATGTGCTATTTCTGGCTGCCCAGCATGGAGCAGGTCACATCGGGTGTCCTTCCTCTGGCTTCAGCACAGCACAAAGTGCCCCTGGGTGGCTGCTGCCTCTGCCGCATCCTCACTGCTGCAAGGGGGCAGCTCGCTCCCCTGGGAACCCGGTTTCTTTCCCATTCAGACTTTTCTCCAACATCCAGATCTGGGGGGATAAAACCCACCCAGAAATATCAAAGTGTTTAGCTGGGTTTTGATGCTGCTGAATCATTAAACAGCAAAATGTTAGATAGAATAGAAATGTAGATTTGAAGTAATATGATAATATAAAAGCCCAAATGGAATGAAACCAAATGATAATGTCAAATTGAAATGTTCGTCTCTCATTGGAAAGAATCCTTTCGACGTTATTGAAACAAAATGTGAAAGTTGAAATCATTTGATTTGACACTTCTTCATAGAAAAAAAAATCATCAGGATCGACATGTTCCCAGGAGATGTGCAGATTTTAAAAGCTGCTCTGCTGGAAAAATGTTGCCAGCCAGAAATACAAGAGAGTGAAGGAGCTGGTTTCTCCCTCTGTCCCCTCTCTGAGCCAGTGCTTTGGCACGGAGGGAAGATTAATGCAAGGGATGCTCCAAAGGGACATATTCTGCCCTCGGTTCCGCTCCTTGAGCAACCTGTACCCAGGCTCTGTGCCCAGGGAGAGCAGCACAGGACCGTGCCAGCCAGGATTTTTGCATTTTACCCCCTTGCCGCACACGTCTTCCACTATTCCTCACCGCCAGCAGCAAGCGGTGCGGGCAGCAGTGCCGCGGCTCACGTGCGAGGATGCTCTGCAGCAGCTCTGGGAATTCAGCCTTGCCGCTCCCCTCCCTCGGCATCCTCATTTATTTTCATGACCCCTCTTGAGGCCGGAGCAAGACGTTCTCGGAGAAGCTGCCCTGGGGGTTGCACCCCCGGCTGGCTCGCCCCCTCCTCCTAAGGCGGCCAAGCTCGCCGCGGCCGGGCGCTAATGAAGATTTCCTGGAGCGCTTGCTTAGCAGAAAATGATTGGTTACACCCAAGCTCGTAATTAAAAAAAAAAGAGAGCGAGTGCACTAATGGGTATTTATTTGACTGTTACCTTGTCATGTATTTATCGATGCAGATAAATTCAAAATCATTAAATGCTTTACGGGGCCTGACAATTTACAGCCCCTGTCAGCGCTCCGCTCCCGGCCTCTGCGGCGGTGGAGCCGCGCGGTGCGACCGCGGGCAGGGGCCGGATCCTGGCCGCCCCCAGCCTCGGCACAGGGCTGGGAACCAGCCGGAGGCAGGGGGCTGGTGGAGGGTAACGGGGGGACTGAGGGAACCGATGGGTGACGATGCTGGGTGGTGGGTGTTCCGCTGGCACATGCGGGGACAGCGACTCGGGGCTGGGAGAGCAGCCTGGGATGTGAACCGCCCATGGTCCATGCACCCCTTCCCAGCACGGGGAGATGGGGCTGGAGGTGTTCGGAGCCAGGATGGGGCTGAAACCATTTGTTACTTGAGTGGGAGCCTCGAGCCAAGCACGCAGGAGATGCCTGGCGTTGCTGAGGCCAAATGGGAACCAACACGACCACAGCGTGGGGGCTGCTGCTTCTTCTGCCCTTTTCCTCGGGGCGGAAACCCCTTTTAGTGCCTCCCTGCCACAGAGCCGATGAGGACAGGGGTGGAAGAAGGAAGGACAGACAGATGGCTTCCTTGGCTGTTTAACAAGCAGCAGGGTGGCCCGGAGAGCAGCCACAAGTCCCAGGAGAGCATCCCTCCGGAGACACTCAGGCGTGCGGGGGGAGATGGGCTGACTCGGTGCTTGTGTGGCAGCAAGGCCCTGCCCTCATGCTCATTACATAGCCCCTAATTACCTTGTTATTCCCATTAGCCGAGGCGAGGAGCCCCCTCCTCACAATACACCCACAGGCAGCCTGTGCCCGGGCCCACGCACGGGTGTCTCGCTACTCTGGCCACTTGTCACCATCGTTTTATAGACCGATACAGCGACACTCGTGTGTAGTGGCATCAGCCCCAGCACTTCCCAAAACCACCTGGCACAGCCTCCTGCCCCTCACGCCAGCACCACCCTCAGCACCCAGGGTGTGCACCCATGGGTGCAGGGTGTGCGCAGTGTGTCCTCTTGCGTGCACGCCTGTGCTCGTGCTGTGGGTGGGTGTGTGCCTGCACACATGCTCTCCGTGTGCCCGTGTGCGGTGCAGCAGCTCTCCCTCTGCTTCCCCCGGGATTTTCCAGGAGCCGGTTTTCCCCAGGGAAGCGATGCTCATGCTGCGGAGCTGCTGCTCCCCGCAGGGTGCCTGCAGCACGGAGCAGGGCAAGCAGCAGCAGCGCTGATGCAGGGCAGCGATACAGCCACTGTGGCCCCATCCTGCCTGCTGCCAGGCCAGCATGTCCCCATCAGACAGTCGTGTTCCTGCCACCAGATCCAAATAATGTTGCTGCCAATGCAGATGTGGCACCCACCTCTCGCATAGCTCAGTCCCAAACCCAGACTGGCCACGGCAGGAAGAATCCCACCTCCCGTGCTCAAGCCTGCTTCCCCTTGCAGCAGGACCGAACAGTGCACCGGGTCCCCTCCCAGCACCTCTGCACCCACCACCACCAGTGGGTGCTGCACGGGTGGGTGCTGCATGAGCAGGTGATGCACTGAGGGTGCTGCACCAGCAGGTGATGCGCCAGTGAGCGACGCGCTGGCGGACACTGCACTGCTGGGTAATGCCCCGTCGGGTGGGTGCTGCGCCGGGATGTGCGGTGCCGGCTCGGTGAAAGGCCCTGCGAGAGCCGCTCTCATTGTGCTCGGAGCACACAGCACGGCAGCTCGGATGGCATCATTGTTCGGGAGAGAAAAGGCAAGAACGGGCTGCGCGTGTAAGTAGGTCACGCGCAAGGCTGCAGCCGAGGCCATGGGCACAGACTATAAAAGCAAGAGGGATAAGATGGGGAAGAGCGGGTGGGGATGTCTGGGGCTGGGCAGTGAGAGAACAGGGGGGGGCTCACAGACAGACATGCAGCTCCATGTCCCCACCAGCTGTGCACAGGCAGAGGTCTCTCTGTTCTATTTCTTGCCCTCAGCAGCTCCCTAAGTTTTTGCTCCATTGCCCCTCGCCCAGCACAGCTCAGCATCGGAGCTCTCGCCTGCTGGGGTGTACGTGGGGAGGATGCTCACAGCGACGCAGCCTCTAGCTTCTCCCACTGCCAGGTGCGTGACACACAGCCTTTATCCTCATGAAACCCTCGAATCATAAAATTTTACAGTTACACAGGGTTGCATCGGGGCTGGGGGCGGAGGAGCTGCTCAGCCACCAAATTATGGGGACATGCGTCCCTCGTGCTGCTGCATCAGGCCGGAGGAGCCAGGGTGACCCTGACTCAAGGCACCCACCCCAAGGCGCTGGGAGGGCACCCAGGGGCTCCTGTGGCCATGGTACGGGGAGGGGACGCAGCCCTGGCAGCATCGCTGCGCGGGTCCCACACCGGAGCAAATGCCCCACGCAAGGCAGGGTCAGGGATGCTCCCCTGCCACCTCCCACGGCAGCACCTGATGCTTCAGCACATGGTGAGCCCCTGCATCCTGCAGCCCTGCGGGTCGTGCAATGCTGAACACAGGCAGCAAATGCCTTCCTGGCCCCTGCGGTGATGAGATGGTGCCCCTAGGCAGGAGGCGCAATTAACCTTCTCTTGACAAGAATAACTACCAATGTTATTATTGATCATAAAATTATCCAGCCCTTTTCAGGCCCCAGCCCCAGGGTTTGAGTGGAGGTGGCACGGGAGCAGAGCGTGCAGAGACAAAGATGCAGCATTTGCAGCATCCCAGAGCTCTCCTGGTGCACATGGAGGAGGGATGGGAGATGCCTCCACCACCTCCTGCCTTCACACCCTGCATCAGCCTTGCCTGCCTGGACAGTGGGGTTGGTTTTGGGGTGCAACCAGGGCTCAGGCACGGCCCCTCCCCAGGGCTTGCAGGGCCAGGAATGTACATGAGCCAGCACATTAAGAGACAGGGCGAGAGGACCCTTGACAAAGCTTTAAATTACATGGGAGACAAAGTAAAGCCACTGGTGCATTGGTGGCAGAGGCATGAAAAAAATCCCAGTTCCGACCCACTGCTGTAACTCCTTGGGAAATGCAGTACAAAGGAAAGGTGAGGCTTTGTGTTTCAGAAGCTGTGCTTAATAAGCGCTGCTCATCAGGCTTTGCATTGAACAGGAGACCAACGGGACATTTCCTCCAAATAGCCTAACCCCAAACCTGCCACCCCATGCACATCTCATCCCACGCACGGATGGGAACCAGCGATGGGTCACTTTGGATGAATGAGGGTGAGCTGGGCCGTCCTTTTTCGCCATACCGAGCGCCATGCAAGCCCTGTGCCTGCAACCCCACATGCTCTGGCTGCAAGCGGGGTCAGCCCAGACACCAGGATCTGGCCCTGCAGAACACAGGGACCCGGGTATGTGATGGGTGTAAGGTGTTGTCCTCTGGCATCTGGAGTGAAACAGCAGCAAACAGCTTAATCACTGTCTAGTTATGTCCAAAAATCGGTCACTCACTGAATGATTTCTGCAGAATGCTGACCTGGGGGGAATTTTCCTTTTTTTTGTAAAGGAAGCCAGGAAACTGGAAATTCTCAGGGTAAAAATGTTTCTGGTCCTGGTTAGGAAAATCAAGCTTTGGCTCTTGGAAACCCAGGCATCTTCACCATCTTCTGTCCCGACAGCTTTTGTTTGGGGTTTTTCATTTACAAAAGGCAAGGATTTGGCAGGGAGGGGGAAATGTGATGGCAACACAGGGAAAAGAGGGAAAAAAAAAAATCCTTACAAAACTTGCAATGGAAAATAACCAGAGATTATTTTATTTTTATCTGCCTCCTTAAAGCCTCCCTGCGGGACCGCTGCAGCATCACACCCTGCACCTCCTTCACGGGGCTGGTCCAGGGGCTCCCTCCCCAGCCCCCGCGCTGCCGGCAGCTCGGGCGCTAACCCAGATTCCCAGGCGTCACGCTGCGGCGGCTGCGAAATTGGCAGCGTGTAAGAGGCATGTCACCTGGGTGACAAGGTGTCTCCGGCTGCGGGAGGGTTTGAATACGCTGCGCCGTGTACTAAATATTCCCATCGTTACGGGTGAGGCGGGGAGAGGGAGTGGGAAAGTTCCCCGCGGTGCTCAGAGCAAGGCTGGGTGCGCAGAGGGTGCGGGGAGGTGAGCCTCCCCGTCGGGCTGGCTTCTGGTCACCGTGCCAGCGCTCTGCTGTCCCCGTCCCCAAGCCCTCCTGGTCTTTGGGCATGGAGAGGAGAGCTGGCAGCATCCCGTGCTGGATGGAGGTCGGGCATCTCCCCAGAGCATGTCCCTGCTCTCTCAACCATCATTGAACTCCCAGAGGCTGGTGGAAGAGAGAGTTTGCTGCTGAGGGCAAATGAAGGAGCGATTAATTGCCCCTTTTGTTTAGAAATAGCTGAGAAACCACAGAGCTGGGCTGGAGTCAGCGTGGGGAGTGTGGTCGGAGGGGTTTCCCTGGGGGAACAGAGGAGCCAGGCAGACACAGATGGGGAAGCCAAGGAGGTGGGCACAGCCCAGCCCTGGGGATCACAGCTTGCCCTCAGCTCCCTCCAGCATCTACATTTATGGGTTTGGAGGTGCTGCCTGAGGACCTCCCGGGTGCTGCATGGATCCGCATGGGCTGGGCAGGTTGGCTGGGCCACCACTTCCCGCACACCGCTCCTCTTGGGGCACCCCTCGCTGGATGGGGACGGGCTGTGGCCTCCAAATAGACAGCAGGTCCTTTCCACGTGCGCATAGGTGGCTTCATCCATGCTCTTCTGGATCTGACCACCATCAGCCAGGTCCTGGGCTGTATCTCTGCAGCCAAGCTCTTTGCTCCCAGCCTCGTAGGAGAGAAACGGAATGAGAGGTTCGTGGATGTGTATTCTGCTCATTGCTCACAAATACTAATGGCCCAGAGTTATTAATATTGCCACTGTAGTCATATCTGGGTAATTACCGCCATTAACCACCAGCAGAACTATTGAGTTCCCCTAATCAGTGCATTACAATAATTGGGACCAAGTGTTTTATAGATCCGGACACTAATTCCTCCCCAGCACCTCTCTGTTCCCGGGAGCTGCTCCTCGCCACTCCGCTGCCAGCCGGCCCCAGCTCCCTGCCACTGGGTTTGGGGACACCCGCGTCACCCCCGTGCTGTGGGGTGGATGAGGCCGCTGCAGGGATCACCGGTGCCTCTCTCCGATGGGAATTCCTGCTTGTAGGAGATTTGGGCATCTCTGTGCTCCCCGTGGGGTCTGGTCTCTGTGCTCAGGCTGTTGCCGCAGGCTGCAGAGCAATGGGAGGTGGGTCTGCAGGGACGTGGGGTCCCCCGAGACTGCAGCTCCCCGGCTCTCAGAAGCAGTAGGACAGGAGGAAGTGCTTTGGCTGTTCCCTTTCTGCAGGGACAGAAATCTGTTGTGGGTGCAATTAATTGCACAGTCTGCTATTTACACCGATTTCCTCTTGCTCTGGAAAGCTCTTCGCTACTGCAGCCATCTGGACCGCGGAGCCCCAATGCGCCTTGGCCCAGAGCTGGTAGCTCTTCAGGTAGTGATTCAAGGGGATGCACAAAAGATGCATCTTCTCCACCTGCCCAGATGCTCATCGCTGTTGCATATCACCAGTACAGGCAGGAGGGCTCCTGCCTTGCCTAGCATGCTGGGATGGAGCTCACCACGGCCACCTCCATCCCCTGCTCTGCTTTGGCTAAGCCCTTGCAAGCCCTTGTTGACCCCAGGTAGTGCCTGGGTCAGGCACAGCCGGCCTGGCTCCAAAACCAGCAGACAAGCATCTGCTGCAGACCCTTGGCGGGGACAAAATCAGACCCAAATGAACCCAGGGCACTGGTGGGGGAAGCTGGAGGCTGCGGGCAGAGCGGGTCTGCTGCCCCCGAGACACCGTACCCATGGCCAGAGCAGGGCAGCGGATCTGTGACTCCCTTGTGATTGGAAAAGCACCAATATGTCATTTGGATCTGGCCTGGAAAAGAAAATCCTTGGAAATGCTAATAAATCAAAATCTGGGGGCGGGGGAAATTCTTAGAGGGGGAGGTGGGGGTTAAACAAAAGGTTCTGTTGTGACCGAGCCAATGCATTCTCTTCCAACCGCAGCCATTTCACAGAATATTTTTTGATGTTTAGAAAAATAAAATTAAGGGAAACTTTAAAACAAAGTCATTTGGAAGATAAAAAAAAAAATCAAAACATTTCACTCTGAAAATGCTAAAATGAAATGTTTTGATCTTTTGGTGGTTTTTTTTTCCCCTCCAAACAAACCGTTCAGCAGAATTGACATACTCTTCCAGAACCTTTTGGTGTTGTCAAATCTGAATATTTTTATTTTTTTATTTTGTAAAAAAAGCCCTCTCAGCTCTAGCCAGCAGAGCTCCCAACAGGAGAAGAGATGTGCTCCAGCCTCCGTGGGAGCTCCTCGACATTTCTGGGTGGACCATCCCAAGTCCCCCCATAAGTGATGGAGTCATGGGGGGACAGTTGCCCGCACGGAGCAGGAGGCAGTGCAGGATCTGTGCTGGAGGGCAGAGCTCATCCTGCTGCACCTTCCTCCCCGATGGGATGCGATGGGCCGGGTGACAGCGCTGCAAAAGGGATCGCGTGGCCCCAGCACCGTGCGAGGAGGGGAGCCAGGTGAGAGCCTCGTCCCCTGGGAGCCAGCAGGTGAGAGAACAGAGCCATGCAATCAATAGTGCTAATTGCAAAGGCAATGTCTAGCAGCAATAAGATGGTTATTCTGCATCGCTGGGCGCTCTTACAATCAAATTGTCCACAGACAATTAGCTGAGCAGGAGAAATAGGAATTAGGTTTCTAATTATTCTGCTGGTGAAAGGCATTTCGGAGCACTCGGAGGGCTGGAGGAGGGAGAGGTCTGCGTCCTCGCTGAGCTGCGGGAGCCGCAGTCCCTGCTGCCGTTCCCGGAGGGTTAGCTGAGCCAGGGAGCGGGGACTGCAGCTGGGAAGTGCAGGCGGCTTCTTGGGAGGCTCTGGCCAGTGCTTATTTTTCACAGCTGGGTTATTCGTTTCCTTCATTCAGCCTCCTGCGTGACTGAGCAAGCAGCACTCCGTGCTTCTCTCCCGGCACGCCCAGGCTGGCAGCGTGCTCCCGCAGAGCATCCCGCATCCCCCTGCCCCATCCTGGGCTGGGGACACGCACTGCTCCCCAGGACACCTCCCACCGTCACCCACCGTGCTGAGGGACCATCAACATCCCCATAGAGTGAGGCACCAAGGCATGGAGGCCACGGGGCAGGCGAGCAAGAGCCGAGCCCACGAGCCCACTTGATGGCATATTGAAGGTGGAGGAGGAAGTGACGGGGATTCTTCTGTTTGTTATTAATGCTCCTGTTGACTCACGCTGGTGGGTGTTGAACCACGCAAGGGAGTCTCCTGATGCTGCAGCTCCTGGGGCTGCGTCGTGAGGACAAGGGGAAGTTCTGCCTCCATTCCCCAGGCCAGCGGGGAGCAGCCCCGGTGTCCTCCGGCTGTTTTGGAGGGTGGCCTCGGACCACGGAGGCCCTTGCACCCGCTCCAGCAGAGTGGTTGCCCTTCAGGAGCATCTTCATTCAGCAGGCGGGTGTGGTGTCACTGCAGCATCCCAAGAGGGCCATAACCCTCCCTTAGGTGCAACACCCGCATCCGTGCTGATGGCAACACAGAGCCCTTGTTCAGCAAGGACCGCGGGCTGGGGGAAAAGGTGAAAGAAAATCCTGAGCTGGAAGGGATCCATGAGGATCATCAAGTGGCTCCACACAGGGCAACCTACAAGTTAACTCGTATATCTAAGAGCATTGCCCAACACTCTTAGGTCCAAGGTCCTTCTGATTTCTGGTACCAACCAGTGCAGAGAGCCAGGAGAGCAGAGAGCATTTTCCCTTTCCTCCACCTCTCTGTGGAAGTCCATCATCTAGCTGCTGGTCACACCAGAGAGGTCCTGAGCAGCTCCGAGGCCTCTGAGGAGCTTTCCCTGTCTGCATTTCCATGTCCCCACGGCCTGTCGGAGAGCGGGGCTGGCCATGAGCACGGTGCCTGCACCGCTCCGTGCCCAGCGGGACATTCCGCAGGGACCCTGCTGTCCTGACCCCACCAGCACCCTCGGATCCTCGTGGGGCCAGAAGTAACTCCAGCCCCTCTGCCTCGCGATGCCACCAAATGCAGAGCCACCGGCACGCCTTTTCTTTGCAGCAGCAAGAGTGGGAGCAGCCAAGGGTGCTGCGTTATTGCCCTGGACCCCCGGGCAGGACCGGCCATCGGAGCTGCAGCATCACTCGCCTGCAAACAGAGCGGTGCCGGGGTGCGGAACCGGAGCCGTCTGCAGCAACACGCTCTCTCAGCAGATAATATATATGCTATATATATATTAATATATATACCAATAATTCGCGTCAAAGGCTGGGTGTCCTGCTTCCTCATGTCAGAGACGGGGCCGAGGGTCCCGCAGCAGGAGGTGAGCGTGGCCTCATCTTGCGCTTCCAAAAGGATCAGCCCCAAGTGCTGTGGGAGCACGGGCGAATGCAGTCACGCGTATCCATATTCTCATGCACGCACACACACACACACATATATATATATACGACTCCCCTTTGCCTTTGAGTCACCAGTGTTAGAAACCTTCGCTGCCAAGAGTCCTCCAAGAAATATTCCCTCTTTTCTCCGTTTCTCCCTCTCTCTCTTGCATACGGGCTAATTTTATCTTCTGTCTTTCATCTGCCTGTGTATCTTCCACTCCTGACAAAAAAAAAAAGGGATTTTCACAGATTTTGCTAGTGCTCACCAGCTCTAAAAGCTTTCATCTCCCTCTGACGATGAGTGCATGTCATCTGCTCGCTCCAAATTACAGCGGAGGCCTTCACACTCAATCGGAGCATTTTCTGCCTAATTTCCCAGGCAGCAAGATTAAACGTGGGCTCGAGGCTTGTCGGGAGTGATCTGCAGAGCAATCTCGCCTGCTCCCAGGGCTGGCCAGGAGCACACCTCTCCCTGCCTCTCCAGCATGCGTGCTGGAAGGAGGACATGGAGAAGTGGCATCTCTGGACGGCGGTAGCCCCGAGAACCAGGTGAATGCCTGAGCATCTTCTCCATGCGGTGCTCAGGCTGCAGACGCAGCAGAGAGAGGGCAGCAGCAGACGGGAGCTGCCCCAGGCCATCGCTGTGGGTTTTCATGGGGCACAGCTGGGGCCGGGTGGGACCAGGCTGGGTCCACAGGCTGGAGGCAGGGCCAGCACCCAGGGCATCGCTGTGGGTCACGCCATCCCCGTGGCCCAGCGCCAAACAGGAAGGATGCTGTGGTCAGCAAGACCAGCCTTCGTGCTGGTAGTGGGGGCTGGATTTGGCCTTGGTTTGGGGGCATTCATCAATGTTCACTGCACAGGAAGATGTGCCAGGATCTTACCAAAACAAAACAGCACGGGGGCACAGGAGGCAGGGGTGGCCAAGAAGACCTTTCCGATCTGCACATTGCCAAGGTCTGGCTTTTCTCCCAGCATCCCCACGGACAGGTGGCTGAGTATAAGCATCCCCTTGCAGTGCCGGCATTTCAGCTCACCGCCTCCCTGCCCCTGCGGTGCTCCCTGCCAAGGCTGGCATGCCTGGCCCCAGGCATGGGGCTGGAAATGTCACCCTCAATTGCTAAGAAATGATCAAGAAATGGTCAATTTTGCCACTGTCTACAGTGACCAGGGACCTTCCCATGGTAGAAAATCTTTACTTGTCACTGAAAATTCATGAGGGGAAACTATTGATTTATTTTTTGCAACCTCTCCGCCGTTCCTCTTTCCCCATGGCAAAAAGACACCTCTCACAGGCAAGCAGTTTTTTGGCCCAAATCCTCATTTTCTGACACAACCAGTTTTTCTGGGGGTTTCCAGGCTGTTCCCATCATCTCTGGGCTCCCTGCAGCCACATCTCAGCTCACACCCAGCCTCATGACCATCCCAACAACCACCTTGCGCTTCCCAGCTCAGCACCCTTCACCTGGCACCTCACACATTTGCACCGTGGCTGATGAGGTCTGATCCTGAGCTTTTAGGTCTTCAAATCCCACCCGAACCCAAAGCACAAATAGGAGGCAATGCAGACCTGGGACCTCATCTAGGACCCCGCTCCCACCACGATCCAGCAGCTCCTCCCTTGGCTCCCCGGCAGGCAGAGCATGAGCTGAGATGGAGCGAGGAGCAGACGGCACGATTAGCTCTGCTCAAAAAGGTCAAAACACTTATCAGACATGAACGGCAAAGCTAAAAATACACTCGGCACCTCCCTGGCAATTCTCTCCCAGGGAAGTGACAGCCGGGGCTGGTGGGGTGTGGGATGTGAGCGGGGATGCTGCACTGCTGGGGGGGTGCCTGGATCAGCCGGGGGGGGGCTTTCTCCATCCATGTGATGAGGGAAGGGCAGGGTGACACCTCCGCCAGCGCAGTTGGAGATGCTCTGAGGGGGAATGGGATGGGTGGGATGCGGCAGGAGAGGGCTGGGCCTGTGGCCTGGGAAGCCAGGCTGAAAGCCAGGCTCTAGAGGACGTGGGGACCTGCATGAGAGCTGAGACATCAGGGAGCAGGAGGACAAGCGGGAGGACAAGGAGCTAACAAGATGCCAGGGATGATACAGATGGGGAGCGAGAGGCATGAGCTGTGCTCCATTAGCACGTTAGGACTTCCTCACCTGCCTTGATACAGGCACCTTCTGCCCCAAGCCCCTTAGATGCCTGGTTTGAAGCTTCCCATCATGGTGCAGCATCTACTAACGCCTCTGCAGCTGCACTGTCTCTACGGTGCTCAGAGCTGCTATGGGAAGGAAATTCTGAGTCACGTTGCAACTTTTGCTCCTATTTTTCGGTTGAGGAGGGAACGGGCTTGTTCACATCTCTCTGTGGCCATGTTGTGCCTCTTCAAGCACAGCCCTTTCCACCAGCCCAGGAAACAAATGGCCCTTCTGAGACCCCTGAGAACCACAGATCCCAGTCCTAGCAAAGAGAGACACCAGGTCTGAACAGGGTGCGCAACTGGCTGTCCTCACGGGCACGACTCAGTTGTGCCTCTTGGTCTTCAGCTTTAAGGTTTTAGTGCTTGCAGAGGCTGGGGAGAGGCAGTGCAGGCTGTGGTCAGAGGACACTGGGGTTGCTTTGGGCTAGCACGCTACTCCCTGGCTCCTGTGGTCACAGCGAGCCCAGCCCAAGACCCAGGACCATCCCTCTGCCATCGATTCCCAGGGTGGAGATACCCTGGGTAGGACTGAGGGCTGCGGAAGTGGTACTTCCCACCCCAAAATGATCCCAGCCAGCGAATCTGGCCAGGCCGCGTGGGAACTCACAGCATGGGAAAGGCATGGGGCACGCGTGTGACCCCGGGGACAGGGACCCAGCCGGGACGTGAGCAGCTTCCCCAGCACAGGCTGCGGTGACAGCGAGGAGAAACGACAGCGCCAATTTGCAGCAGGGCTGCTGAACGCTGTCACCGCCAATCGCTGTCACCACGTAGCCTCCAAGACCTCACCTGGGCGGTGGTTAAGCTCCCGGTCTCCTCACCTCATTAGGAACAGCTCCATCATTATCACTGCATTTGCTCCCCCTGCACTCTGCAGGGCCCCGAAGCAGCCGGTGCTGCCCCTGCGGGGTCGAGATGCTGGAGGAGATGAGCTGCAGGGTGCGGGGGTGTCTCAGGGTGTCCTGCCGTGCCCAGGGTGCTCTGGTGGCCAGGACCAGCCCCAGCAGCTCCCCACTGCCCTGGGCTGTGACGCAGTGAGATGGGGCCAGCTGTCCCCACCGTGGGCAGCACACACGCTGCTCTCTTCCACCCCTGCACCCAGCATGTCGGTTCTGTGGTGCACAGCCTGGATCCACCCTGGAGGCACGTGTGTCACATGGAGGATAGTGCAACTGTCCCCGTTGTCCCACGGAGCATAGCTGAGGCTACCCGGTGTCCCTGGAGCTGCAGCCGGTGTCCCTGCCACCCAGCGCTGGTGTCCTGCTCGCTGCTGCCCCACTGCACATCCTCCTCCCTGCTCCATCCTGCTCCTGGCACTTCCCAGGAGTTGTGGAGCTTGGCAGGGCCCTGCTCATGGGCAGGACGGGCTGGGACAGGCTCTCCCCAGGGACCAGCAGCCCCCATGTCCGCAGGGGCTGGTTATGGTGTCCGTGTGCCCTAGAACAGATCCCATCTCCCCTTACACCCACCACCCTCCTGGTGCCCTGTGCGTGCGTGCGTGCTGTCCCTCTGCTCTTCTGCAGTGAGAAAAGCAGGAGGGAAGAGGTATTCCTCCTTCACCTCCACTTTACCCTTCCCAGGCCAGGGCTTTTAATTTCCTTTTAAGGCCAGAGCAGCAACCACTACATGACGCCAGATCCCTTGGTGCAAAGCCAGGGGATCCCCCAGCCCGTGGCTAAGCCCTGTCTGAGCGACAGCCCAGTACCTGTGGGTCGGAGACCCCCCTGGTGCTGCCGACAGCTCCGCTAAAAGCTCTTTGTTCCTCAGCCCCCAAGGCCCTGCTAAATGGCAAACAGCACGGAAAGCATCTGCGGCGCCCACGAGGAGCGTGCCCTGGTGGGGAGATGCTCTCGGGGCTGTTTTCCCTGCTCCTCTGAGCAGCATCACGGCTCGCCCATCCTGGCTGGGTGGAGGAAAGGGATTTGTCCACAAGCAGGCTCAGCCCTTAGCCCAGGAGGGCTGGCTGCTCTCCCACGGGTGCGATGCCTTCCACCCACGTGCATGCAGAGGGGACGGCGGCATCTCCCTGCCTGCCCTCACCACCCCCTGGCACCTCTCCGTTGGCTGGGTACCGTATCGAGCCAAACCTGTTGATCGCGGCTGCAAGCGCTGCAGCTCGCTCCCCACGACCTCCCGCTTCGTGCCACCCCTCGCGCAGGGGAGCCGCCATCCGCCACCCAGCCAGGGCTGCTTCGGTGGGCGCCTGCACCTTTAAATCAGGGAGAAAAAAAATAAAATAATAAATCCTTCGCCTAGAGGGCAGTGGAACAATTTTGACTTTAAAAAGAGAGCGAGACAGAGAGAGCGAAGTGAGCGTTAACAACTCCTGATCCAGTCCCTGGGCATTCATTAATGTTTCATGGCGCTTTCAATTATTGCCTCCTCTGCCACTGCCGTCATCTGTCTCTTCAAATCGACGGTATAATAACCACTCAAGCAGAAATCCACTCTGCTGTCTGCCCGCCGCTCCCCTCCCAGCCTCCACAGCTCCCTGTCTCCCAGATTTCCAGCTGCATCTCGCGCCGCTCGCCCTGGCGGTGCCTTTGCCCCATCCCTGCGTAAAGGATGCGCTGGGGGACAGCTCTTGGGGACAGCGCTGCCGGGGGCCAGGGGCTGTGCCGGAGCCTCCTGTTTCGGAGCTGGTTTTAGCAGCCCCATGCTGTGGGGTTTCTGCGGGTGGTTTGGGTAGCTCGGTCCACGCGCTCTGGGCAGGCGGGTGGGTGATACAGGGGGATTTGGGACCCCAGCCTGCATGCACCTGGTGGTGCACCCAGGGTGCGGGGCGCATCCTTCCCTCCTGCCCACAGGCCCCGTGTTCCCCAGCAGGGGATGCACGAGGGCGTGCAGGCACCTTGCCCCGCACACTAATGCAGACGCCCAGCTCTGCACCCACCTTCATGCCAGCAAATCACCCCAAAGCAAGCCAGCAAAGGGCTCAGACCCCAGCACACGCTCACACACCCATGGATGCGTCCCCCATCCTTCCCTCCCCTGCAAACCACCCCCATGTTGCTCCCTGATGATGTGGGACAGGCCCAAGCTGAGCGTGGGCTCCATGGGTGCCCAAGAGCGATGGCCTGGGGTGCTGCGAGGGGAGCAGGAGGTGCCTCCTTGTCACCACCACCGGTAGTGGAGGAGCTTGGCAGAGACCTTGAGGCCACGCATTTCACTGCGAGGTGTCCTGGCTCAGCAAAGGGATGCCCGCAGAAGGTGGGAGAGGGGTCAGGAGCAGCTGGAGCACCTACAGCTCTCTGTAGGTTGCATCTGTGTTGCAGCCGGCTGTGAAACAGCCCAGCTCAGCTCTGCCTTTCAGTGCCTGGATAGTCTCAGACCTGCCAGCATCAAGGCTGCAGACCTTACACAAGCCTCCATAAATCTTCCGTTCGCCTTGCCAAGGCTTCGGTGCTCGCAGACGCAGCGTCCCTGGGCCTCAGCACCTCAGGGTGAAGGAGCTGAAGCCTTCAACTCCGGGCAAGGATCCAGGAAAGACCAAAAAGTGGGTTCCCAAGTGTTCTGCTCAGCTCCCCCCAGCCTGTCTGCGCACAGCATCACCATCCGGCGTGGGAAGAAGGGCTTGCGGCTTCCACCGCAGACTGCAATGAACTCAGAACACCCTGTTTTGATGTCAAAGTGTTTCTGCTCAGGAAGACAAAAGCATTTTGTTTAGATGAACTCATGTCCTTCAGTCCCACCCCTGCAGTCACACCTTATGGAGGTGCTGGGACTCTGTGCTTTTTAACTTTTATTAATTTCTCAGAATGGAAATAGTGTTGAAATTCCCCATTTAACTGTCCTCTCTGGGCTGGGATTTATTGCTGACAGCTGAATCACCCACATCCTGTTGCTGTTACCAAAAAGCCCTTCTCACCCCAGGGGACCTCCCCAGCTCTGGCATCCCAGTGCTCTCCAAGAGGATGAGGATGCTCAGAGAAGAACCGAGGCCACCTGAGCAGTCTGGTGGCAGATGGGTGTCCAGAGGCTCATCAGTGTGAGGACATGGCAGCACCTCACACCCCTTTTTGACCGACTATAGCCCAAAACTTCTGGCAAAGCTGCTTTGTGGCACCGTTCCTCCTTAGGACAGGTTGGAAAAGCAAGTTCCCAGCCCCATCGCTGATCTCCTGCCCCAGCAGCTCCCAGCAGCTCCAGCCCTGCCTGCTGCAGGAAGGCTGCAAGCACAGAGCTCCCTGCAGCCTGTCCTGCTCCTCCCTTCCTCCCCGTGCTGCTGTTCCCTTTGAATCACGCTTCTGCCTTTCCTGGAACTCCTCTGGCTGGGAGGAGGCGAGCTGGGACGTGGCCCTGGGTCGCAGCTGGATGCAGCACGGGGTGCTGGGATGCTCAGGAATGCCCCAGCAGGAGTTTTACTCTCTCTTTTCTCTCTCCCGTTCTTCTAAAGATATTTCGGAGTCCCTCTGATGGGAGCCAGATGTGCCCCAGCTGTTTCTGCTTAGCAGAGCGCTGCCTTCTGCGCGCTCTCGGAGGATGCACCCATGTTTTGGTGACGCCACTGCGGCCCCGCTCGCCGCGGCACACCCACGCACTCGCACCGCTCCCCTCGAGCATGCACGGAGCTGCTGGCGGTGCTGCACACACAAGCACGCCCAAACACGCCGGGACAGACGCTGGCACAGGGGCACGCACGCCTTCCCCTGGCTCAGTTTTGCACGTGCTCTTACACGCACGTGGAGCACGCGAGTGCACTCGTGTGTGCGTGCACTTACATGCTTTGGGTATGCAAGTGCACGTGCACACCCGCGCCCTGGGTTTGCACCCCCAGAGCTCAGTGGGGGTCCTCTGGGGTGCAGCTTGCCCAGGATCAGTACTCACTGGGATGCAGGAGGCTGGTGGAGAGGGGCGAGGATGGGTTTTTGTGCTCCCTGCACATCAGGTTCTGCATCTGACCGTGCTGGGGCTGGTTCCTGGCTGGACCCATGGTGCAGCAGGAGGGAGTGCTCAGTGCCTGGGAGCCAGCACCCGGACCCAGGACCAGTCTCCGGTTTTCCTTCCCATTTATGGCCTTGTGCTGCCGTTCATTGTGCAGCATAAATCTCAGTGACGCTGGGTGACATTTAAGAGCAGGCGGTGGGGTGGGAGGGGACAGCGGTGCAGTTGGGACCGAGCCCATCCCATCTGAGGACACCAAACCTCGGGTGCGCCTGGAGCAAGGTGCCCCATCCCAGAGCTCAGAGGTGCCCCTGCCTGTGCCAAGCAGGACAGGCAGGGCCGATACCCGCTGGGCACCCGGGCACCGAGCTGTGAGCGTGGGGGCTTGGCTCTGCCTCCCCCATCACCCCCTCCTCTGTTTCCCCCTGCTCACGCTCCCCCCTCTCTCCTAATCCCCACAAATGCTAAGATATTTAAATGTGGTATTTTCAAATCTAATCAGCGTTCCAAAGCTGTGCTGCCGCCACTCAAATTTAATTTGATCCATTTACCAGCTTTGTGGTGCATCTAATCAAAGAGAGGGAACAATTAGGTTAATGTCAGGGGTCACCCCGCAGCCTCCTGTGCCGCTCAGCAACAGGAGGCATCCGCGGCAAGGCCGGCCCCAGGGAACAAAGCAGGAGCCAGGGGTCTCGGGGGCCGGGGCTGGGGGTGGCCACAGAGGTGGAGGGCGTCCCGGGTCACGCACATCACAGGGATGGCTCGGAGGGAGGCAGCCCCGGCAGCGAGGGTGGGATGCTGCGTCCTGCTTAGCTTCAGCGTGAGCAGAGGGGGCTGTGCAGGCCAGTGTGGCATGGAGGTATGTGTCCTGCTCCAGCCATCTCTTGACCCCATCCATCACTTGAGCAGGCCGTCCTGTGATGTGCATGACCCAAGACTACTACAGCTACTATTACAGCTCAGTGCCTCTTGGCACAGTAATCTGGGTAAAATGAGCTTCAGGCATCTCGCAGCATCCACATCTGGGCCCTGGTCAGGGCTGGGAGAGGTCCAAGTAGCAAAAGCGCAGCCAAACTATCTCCTAGCTTCACCAACGCTGTAGTATCCATGTCGTGCATGGGGTGAGACCACTTTGGATCAGACTGGCCATCACGTTTGCCAGCTGGTGTTGGGCAAACCAGGTTTAATGAGGACTGGAAAGGATGTCAGCGCAAATAAATCAGACAAGCCTGATGGATGAGCAGTCCCATGAAACCAGGGCAGAGCTGCTCAAGGGTTCCAGAGCCAGGGATCAGCAGCCACATCCCAGGGATGCTCGGCCATCAGATTCTTGAGCAAGATGAGCAACCACAGCATGACAAAGGCTGTTTTCTCCACCAGCCTGGAGAGGCAGAGTTGCACCCAGCCTCCTGGACACCCATGGTGGTGCAGCCGGGGCCGGGCACCTTTCCCCTGCCCTGCGGGGGGTCATAGCTCTAAAAATGAAGTCTCTCCACTTTGACATGGTCCATTTCACGGGCCCTCTGCGCTCTTTGCTCATGTCGGGATAGGGATCACCCCCACTGGGAAGGGCACTGGAAGGAGCAAGGGATGTGTCATTTGTCCCCTGGGGTATGGTCTCCAGGATGATGCTGAGTGGCTGTGAAGTGCTGCATGATCCGGGGCTCAGACACAATCAGGAGGAGATGAAGATGAAGGACAAGCATCTCTCGTGTCCCATTTTATAGCCGCAGTAAGGGCAGAGCAAAGAATACTGCCTTTCCTCCTCGTCCCCTCCACTCCATCTTGCTCCTCAGCCTCAGCCCCTCGATGTTTCTTCTTTTAATATATTCTTTCAAAGACTGGGAGAAGTGAAGAGGAGGAAGGTGTGATGAGACAGCACGCGTGACGCCTGTTGTCTCCCTCTCCCTGCCACCAACCTGAGCCCACAGGGACCCACTGCGGGGTGGCAGCAGCTCCGGAGATGCGGGGTGGGCTAAGGGTGCCATCCCAACAAGGTTCCTGCTCCCACAGTCCCTCAGCACCAAGGGATGAGCATCACCCTCCTGCTGCAGCACTGGTGATGTCTCTGGTCCAAGCCAGGGCACAGGCTTAGGAGAATCAGGTGTTGGGCTGGAAATGGGCTGAACTGAAAAAGAAGCATTTTTTTTCCCACCATCCATGAAATTCCTAACCCAAACTTTAATTTCTATTGTAGAAAAGCATGGATCCCCCAAAACCTCAAGGAAGCGGCAGGCGAAGTGCTCCCACCCAACCCCGAGGTGCTGTGCGGGGCAGAGCCTTGCCCATGCTGGGGGCTGGGGGTGTATGGGGGGCGTGAAGGGTGCTGACACCCCCTGTGTGCACCATTTCCCATGAATTCCCAATCCCCTCATGTCCCAGGGACACCTCCAGGCCTGAAGCATCCTCATGTACCCCTCCCCTCAGCCCTAAAATCCTTTCTGCCCAGGGCTGGGGCACACGTGCCCAGGTCCCACGTCACCGCTGACCGCCAGCGCAGCAGTGTGGCACCTCGCTGAGCCGTGTCCCCGCCTGCCGTGGCGTTTCGCTCCCCAAATCGTTTGCAAGGATGTTTCTGCACTGTGTGATTTAAATACACATGCTTTGCAATCTGTTGCGGAGTAGGGGTGCTTGGCAAGGCTCCCCTGCCCAGGCTGTTCAGGGACTCGGGCTCAGGCACAGCTGGGGTTTCCCAGCACAGCCTTAACACAAGCAGGAGGAGGCAGAGATGTCTGTCCCATGTCCCCTGCATGCTCAGCTGGATGAGGTCCCCTCCGCAGCCGGCTGCCTCTTCCCAGCTTGGGGGTGCCCAGCGTGGCTTGGTGCCCACCCCTGCACCCTGCTGGGATGGGGAAGGAGGGGAGCCCCAGGGAAGGGGACTGGAGGCAGCGCCCTGGGAGGAGGAGGTTTTGCAGCCCATTTATTAGTGGGGAAGCAACTGCAGCAGCTCATGACCTGCCCAGGGGCTCCCCCAAACCACTGCTCCCTGCTCTTGAACCGGGGCTGGCCAGGCTCCGTGATGGGAGCCGGGAAACATTCCTCTGCCCTGCTTTCCCTGAGCTCTGTGCCCAGCAAAGTGACATTTACAGATGCCATCCCTGCCCATGGGCCTGCCCTGAGCCCCCCCATCCCCAGTGGGTTGTGGCAGGGGCTTGGGGTGTTGCATTTAGCTCTTGGGGTGTTGCATTTAGCTCTTGGGGTGTTGCATTTAGCAGCCCACCTGCTCCAGAGAGCATCTCCCTCCCTGAGCAGAGCTGCCCCTCTGGATCCACAGCCCCACGCACAACAGACACAGGCTGATAACAGGAGCTGGATCTTGAGCCCGTTTTCCTGCGCTTCAGTACCTGACCATGTGCCGGGCATGGGAGCACTGAGCTGCCCGTCATACGGACCACGACGGAGCTGGAATCTCTTCATCGCAAGGAATGGGGAAACAAGAAGCTTAAAAACCTGCTGACTGCTTGGGGCCACCTGTATTTAGGGCAGGTGTTTTCTCCTTCCTTGCAGCCTCCTTCTGTCTCCCTGTGGTTCCCTCCACCTCCCCTTCATCCATGGTCTGTGTCCAACCCACGGCTTTGGTCCCCCTCCTCTTCCCTACATCCCCTTGCCCACCTCCATGGTGCAGATGTCGCAGCCCTGAACCAGTGGTGCTTGGTATCTCCATCCAGCCTGGCCTGCCGCTTCTGGGAGCAGGATGAGAAGAGGAACAGGTGACAGACACCCAAATACCTGGGCTTGGAGAAGCCTTCTGGGGTAGGAAACCACTGGGGTGGCTCGCCCACCATCACGGAACTGCGCAGCTGGGAGAAGGTGACATGCACTGATGGCTTGGAGGCCATCTCAACTTGCACATCATCGTCTTCCACACCTCCTCCCCATTGCTGCTCCCACACGCAGCTCTGTCCATCATCCTTCTCCATCATTTCCTTCCTTCTCCATCATGCCCTTCCCTCTCCATCACCCCTTCCCTCTCCCACCTCTCTGCCTGTCCCCCTTTCCCTGCCCTGTCCCACCTCGCTTCCCCTCCAGCCCAGTTCCCGCAGGGAGGAAGGCAACACCAAACATGTGCGGGAGCACGCTGGGGACATGGGAACAGCATCAGAGAGATGGCGCCGGGGAAGCAAGGAACACAGCAAGAGTTTAAAAAGCCTGCCCCCCTGTTTGGTTGCAAGGAGTTAATACTGTGATCTGTTGCGTGAGTTCTGATGAGAAGCTAGTTGACATGCAGTGCTGGAATAATGAAACGTAATACACATTAATAGGACCTCCCTCTGTGTGATTGCTTCTGCTCCACTAGCCCCATTGAAGATTTCACTTTTCTTTTAACAGTCAGAATAACAGAATGTGACATTAAGTCTTTTACATGCAGCAATTTATTTTAAAATATTGGGGCACTCAAAACAGTATCCAGAATGTTAAATAAGATATGCATGAGATGGAAATCAGAGCAGCACTGCAGTAAGGAGACAGGAGTCAGACAGAGCCTTTCGTAGGCAAAAGCATCTCCACTTTTATTCTTAATTGCTGTTTAAGGCACAAAGAAATAGCCAAGTTGGAGAGAGCACTGAGGCATGGAGCATCCGATCCTCGCAGCTCACAGGTCCGGGCGGGACAGCGATGCCCAACGTGGGTCCCTCCCAGCCCAAGGTCAGGCAGGTGACACGAGGCTGCCAGCAGGCGGACGGCGTGGTGCAGCGCTCGGCGAGTCCCGGGGGGCTCCTGGCTGCTGGGAGCCTGCATTTCGGCTCTGCTTCCCGTGGCAGGGGATCCCTCCTGCTTTGCAAGCACAGGCCTCATGCTTCATCCTGGGAATGCAGATGCTTCTCGGGGTGGAGCACGTCAAGGCTGATGCCACCAGGGAGCTTGAAGCCTTTGGGACCTGCAGGGTTTCTGCAGCATCTCCTCACGTGCTGGGTCACACGGAGCCTCCCTCCAGCCTGCCACAGCTGCCGCATTTCTCCCGTGGCTCAGCCAAGCAGGAGGGAGTTGTGCCCCCATGGCTGCTTGCATCCTGGCTTTATCCTGGCCTCATCAGCCACCATTAAGGATACTCTCGTTAAAGATTCAGCCGCTGCCTTGTCCTGGATGCCCTTGTAGCCCATTTTGTTGACCCATGGCAGCTGCCAGAGCAGCTCCTGATTGCCAACGCAGGAGAGCGGGGACACTCGCTACCAGCATCTCTCCCAGCATCACTCGTTCCTGGCCAGGAATGGTTCCTGGTTCCTAAGGCCGTGGGAATGCAGAGCTGGCAGGGCCTGGTGCATCCTTTAGAGGACACATCCTTCAGAAGCCTTGTTGGCTTCTGCTTTTTCTGCCACATTTTCATTTTTTTTCTCTATTATTTTTGGGCATCACAAAAAATACTCACCCACCCCCGCCTCCCGTAGCTGAGGCCAGGGAGGTCGGGCCATGGTGAGGCTGCAGGACCCTCACTCCCCTTCCCCTCCCTCCCAGGAGGACTGTGGTGGTGCTTTTTTCAAGCTGCTCATACACAATAAAACCATTTTAAATAGCAGCCTTGAAGATTTGGACTACGGCTCTGCACGTCCTCCAAAGCCCCCATGGGATGTCCATTGAAACTCCCTTTTTCTACAAGGATCACAGGGGAAATCTCGCGCCCTGCTACTCCAGGCGTCCAATTTGCCTAATGCAGCTCCAGAAAAGCGACTGCATCCCGAAAGCAGCCGGCAATTTGCCTGTCACCGGCTGGCACTGCCCCGCTGACAGGGCTCGGTGTGGCTGGCGGCTGAGTGGCAGGTCCCCCCGTGCCACTCCATCTGCCCCGCGCACGGCAGTGGGTGACGATGGCTCGTTGGCCCCTCTGCCAGCACCGAAACGTTTCCGTGGGGAAAGCTGGCGGCTGGTTCCTGTTTTCTCCTGGGGGGGAAGATGGAAATGAACCCAGCCACCAGGGACCCGGCCCCCGCTCCTGTGCGTGCTGAGGTCTTCCATTCCCCAGAAATCTTTCCCTGCCAAAACCCTCACGTTTTGCATTTGTCCCCATTTGGGCTGAGCCGTGCTTCAAAGGCAGGGCACTTTTCCAGGGAGGGGACTTGCGCTCTGCAGCCGTCCCCGTGAGGTCGCAGCAGCGCGGGGCGCACGGCTCCAGCCTGGCAGAGCCTCCCGAGCTCTGGGTTGGTGTCACCGCGTGTCCCCACCACCCCGCTGTGCCCATGGCTGCTCTTTGAGGGCACAGGGATGCTGCTTACCTGCTGGGGTGCATGCAAGGGGCCTGGCACTGTCACGAGTGCCCCATGCGATAGCAGAGAGGCGATGGCAGGGTGACGGCCCCCATTCTGGGGGTGCGGCGTGGCTCCAAGCAGGATGCCCAGCAAGTGGAAGAAAAGGGTCAGAGGCCAGCGCACAGCTGAGCAGCTCCGGGTGGAGCGGGTGCTCCCTCATGGTGGACATTGGGGTGATGGGGTGGGACCCCTGCTTGGCTCCGAATCCCGCAGGTCCCAGCACCAGGCGGCACAACCCCACTCCCACACACCATGAGCCATCCCCACGTGCCCTTTGCTGGCTTGAAGCACCGCCTGGGACATGGGTTGTCCCCTTGGGTGTCACACAGGGCAGTGCTGAGCTCAGAGCCCCCTGCTCCAACCACGCAGCAGGAGCATCCCTTCCCTGCAGCCCTCCCCTGCAGACATCACAGGAGGGCGGTGGGGTGTTGGGACAAGGGTCTCCTTCCCCATCACCCAGCCACAGTGCCTGGAGGACCCATGCACACCAGGCTTCAGCACTTGATTCCCCGCTTTGCCGCTCGCAGTGCTAAAAAAGAGCCAGCATCCCGCAGGAGAGGCACTGCAGCGCTCCCGAGCACGCGTGCGTGCGGGCACCGGCCCCACAGCCCTCGCTCCCAGCCCCGCAGCCTCTTCACGGAGCAGCCCCAGAGGGAGCCTGAGCCACCGCTCCGGCAGGGGCCTGGGAATTGCTCGCTGTCCTTCCTGCCTCCCTGTCCCCATGCCAGCTTCACTTCGGTTTTATTCTAATTTAGGGAACTGATGCAAAAGGCCGTCCTGGCAATTGGCTTGGACTGGGGTTATTTTGGTTTAGCTACGGTCATCTGAGGACAGGTCACGCTCCAGCCAAGCCCGTCTCTGCACAGCCAGAGCGTGCAGGGGTCACAGCCATCCCCGGAGCGGGTTCAAGGGAAGCTCGGTGCCTGAGCCCCGCAGCGCTGGGGCACACGAAGCCCCCACGGTGCAGCCCAGGATAATTGCACAGAGCTTCAGCTGTGGTTTTGGGACAGCCTCGGTCCTGCATGGCCGCACGCGCTCCCCTGGGGATGCTCTAGAGCCTGTCCCTGAGCTGGAACGGGCTGAGACCAGCCCAGCAGGCTGGCACCGGCGCGTCTGCTCCCCTCTGCTGCTGCCACCCACTCGTCCCCCAGGACGTGCTCAGTCCCGGGTCAAACAGGGGGTGGGACAAAGCCTGCGACATCTGGGAGCTTGTCACAGAGGTGGCAACGGTCCCATCCGGCACGGAGCTGCCCAAAAGTGTTTACGTGGTAGGTTCTATGTGCTTGGGGTGCTGCTGCAGGTTGAGGCCAGGGAAAGCACAGCGCAAGTCCCCGTGATGTCCAGGGAATTCACTTGGGCTGGGATCCTGTCACCTGGGACTGGTCCCCACCATGCTGTGTCTCCGTGTCTATGTGGTGTCTCCATGTCCAAGCCATGTCTCCACACCCATGCCGTGTCCCTGTGCCCGACAGCTAGTTGTCTCAGGACAAAGCCATTCCCTTGCAGTGTGGATGTTTGAGTTCCTGTGCCCAGGAACGTGCACCAGCACAGGTTGCTTTCCCAGCAGAAAGAGTCTCTTCCTCAAAGCTGGGATGACAGCACGTGGTGGAAACACCAGTCCTGTGCTAGGGAAGCAGCTGAGCCAGGCATGGACTGGGGCTGCCGAAATCCACAGTGGGGACGTGCTGCTCTGCTCCCAAGTGTGATGTGCTGCTACTGGGAGACCGTGTGGCTGCAGGGGAATCAGCGCTCAGACCCAAGAAACATGCTTTTCCCCAGGATTTGAGCATGAGGATGCTTCCTTCGCACACAGTCATGTTGTCACGTTGAAGCAGGCAGCCGTGCTGAGCCCTGGTTTCTATTTAGCTGAAGCCACAGCTCCCTGCTGCTCCTGGGACCTCAGGCACATGCGTGCTGTGGAAAGGGAAAGGAGCCACGGGGGCTTGGCACCCGCAGCGGCCCATTTGGTGCGGAGAGACCCAGGAGGAGGTGCAACGGCAGGAGAAGCTTGGTGGCTGTGGGAAGGAGCAATAGCAGTGCCATCACGCACTGCTCTGGAACGAGGCTGCAGAGCCTCCAGGAGCTGCGCACACTGAGGTCTCCTGCAGAGCAGAATTGGACCCACGCCTGCAGGCCTCCAGGAGGGAGCTGATGCCGGATGGGGTCAGTCCATGGGAAGCAAAGGCAGAGATGTCCCAGCACCATCCTGCTGGGGCCCAGCACTGGCCAGGGATGACCCTGAACAGGGTGAAGATCCTGGGCGCAGTGACCTGGTGCTCACGTGGATGTCTAGCACGTGGCCTGCCCGTCCGCATCCCAGGCAGGTGGCACAGCCGATGGCGCTCGTTGGCACGGGCACGACGCCTGCGCTCCCCATCCGCCGTGTCCAAGGCCCGTCCTGGTACCCCAACACATGCTGATGGTGCACAGAATCAGCCTATAAAGGAGCCCCGGCCTAGCTCAGGGTGTTTCGCTGAGATGGGTGACGGCAGGGCTCCGTCGCTCCAAGCCTGCCCAGGGCACTCCTGGCCAGCCCCGCTTGGCCATACACCATGGAATGCAATTTTGGAACTTGATCAAGGACAGTGCAGCCATCACAGCTCTGCAGGGGTGGCTGACACCAAGGGGCAAAACCAAAGAGGTGCTGTGCCCCTTCCACCTGCCCAGCCTCCTAGCCTGGATTCGGCCATCAGCCTGGGCTGGAAGCGATTCCTCCTGCTCTCTGTGCAGGAACGTGTTGCCCCCAGGACTCAGGTGGCTGGTGGGGAGCATCACCCTGCATGTGTGTGTGTCCTGGCTGCTATAAATACTTGCTCTATGCAGACATTAGATGATATTTATGGTCCTTATTAAGCTGAAAAAAAAAAAAAAGAAGTCTGATACGTGCAGCGAGAACTTGAACTCGCTCGGATATGCAGACAGCAGGCGCCATCCGCGCACGGAGCCTCGACGCCCGCAGCAGCCCCGCGAGGGCCGAGCTCCGCGTCTGCAGCGGCCGCGCAGGCTGGGAATGTTGCTGGCAGGGCTGCGCCGCCCGGCAGCGCGCTGCGGATACGGCACCGTCTTGTTCAGCTGGCGGGGAAAAATGCCTCTTTCTGTGCCTATCTACCGTGTCCGGTGTCGGCGTCCTCAGCGGGCGATGAGCACATGGTGCCGTCTCAAAGGGCTCCGCTTCGTCTGCTGGGACCCCCCTGGTGCCACGGGGAGGGCTGGGATAGAGCCAGGAGCAATGCTCAGCCCACAGCTCCTAGAAAAAAAAATCTCTCTGTGCCCACAGCCACACGCAATCTAGCGTCCCGGTGTGCCGTGCCTTGTCTGGCAGTAACAGAGCACCGCGGTGCGTGGGCCACCTCCCTGCAGGAGCCCTCGCGGGGGGCAAGCTCGGCCCCCCCGTGTCCCCGGTGCCGGCCGTGCTGTCCCCAGCGCCGTGCCGGAGCTGGGGAGCGGAGGTGCCCGTGTGTGCGGGAGACCTCCCTGCGCGGCTGCGACTTTGTAGCTGTGGATTTGTAGCCTGGCTGCTTCCGAGCTCAGCATGGAATACACTCTACAATTTTTAATTTGCCAAAAAAGCCCTCTTTTTAGTTTACAGGGACAGAAGGGGGACTTTTATGTGCAATCTGTACAGCTCTCCAGAAAGCACTTACATTTATGATGTTCATGAAATTTATAGCCAGTTGGCAGTGCTGCTCTCTCCTCTCCTCTCCACCAGCCACCCTGGCAGGATGGCAGACTATAATAAGCAAGCCACACATTCAAGTGGCATAAAAGGCATTTCTACAAGTTAGCCTCCTGCCCAGTCTTATAAACTCTAACAAGTCTCTAACAAGTAGGCAGGATCTCTTTATACCCAGGGAGAAAAACCCTTTTCAGAAATGGCCTTTTCACAAAGCCCACACCTTTCTTCTAATTAAGGTTAAATAGCTCCATGTTTTCTGGCCAATTTCATTCTTTCCCCTTATTCCCCTCTTAACAAGGCAGCCTTTAAAAAGACATCACTAATTGGTGTCTGCTTCTCACATACCATGCGTGCTTTGATAGTCAGTTAGAAAGCCTTCCCCATCGATCAAACTTCCCCTGAAAGGCTGCTAATGTGCTCCATGTGTCTGCCGCAGGACAAAGCCAAGCGGCGGGTCCCCAGCTCCCCGCTCCCCCTGTTCCCGTTCCCACCCCCCGGGACCGGGGGTCCTCAGCCGGGGCTGCCCCCGGCACCCCCAGCCCGGCCGCCCTGGGTATAGCCCGGTCCCGGCGCTGAGAGCGGCGCGGGGAAGCATCGACTCCGCGACGTGTGTGGCAATTCGGAAATTAATGGGGAGTGGTTAAATGTTAAGGGTAGGATCTGAAACAGAGCGGGCGAGAGAGCAATTGGCATGCTGATGAGGCTGGACCACGGCCAGCCAGTGTTCCTGCGAATCCCAGTCTCCCCAGTGCTTTTTGGGCTATTAATTGAAATCTTCCCGGGGAGAGGGCTGGGGAGGGGACGCTGCCGGTGCGCGGGGCAGCCAGCGTTCCTCTTCGGCCCCGGGTGGGCTTGGCAGCGAGGCAGCGGGGCTCCCGGGCATGCCGCTGATTTACCTCGCACGGGCTGCGTCCTCCACCGGTGCAACCTGCTGCTCGCCCACCAGCAGGACAGAGCCGCCACCGTGCCCCGGGATGGGGTCGGGAGACCCTCCCCTGCCCGGCCCCAGACCAGGTGGCTCCAAGCCCCATCCAGCCTGGCCTTGAGCACTTCCAGGGATGGGGCATCCACAGCTTCTCTGGGCAACCTGTTCCAGTGCCTCACCACCCTCATGGTGAAGAATTTCTTCCTTATCTCTGATCTAAACTTCATTTAGTTTAACCAACCCCAGCTCCCTCAGCCTGTCCTCACAGCAGAGCTGCTCCAGCCTCTGAGCATCCTCGTGGCCTCCTCTGGACCCGCTGCAACTGGTCCATGCCCCTGGTCCAGTGTGGCTGTCACCACGCTAGCTTCATGCTGGGCTCTGAGCGTGGCACTTGAGGGCGCAGTGGCTGTCACCCGCATTGGCACGTTCCAGGCTGTTCCTCAGCCTGTGAAGTTCCACGTCCCCTGGGAACTGGGCCCAGCCCCGTTGTGTCTCCGAGCCGTGGGTCCCAGCTTTGGGCAGAGCAAAGCTCCCATCCTGTGCTGCTCAATGGGGCCTCATGGCACTGTTGGCTTATTTTTGGGTGTTTGCAGGAGACACCACCCAGTGGGGCTCCTGAGCTCGGGGCCATGCTGGTGGGCTCATGTCTGGGGTGGGAGAGACCCAGTGTCTTTCTGTCTGTCTTTCAGCAACGTGTGCTGGACAGGAGCCCTCAGCAAAGACCCAGCGAGAGGAGCAGGCAGGGCAGACCTGCCTGGAGGAGGCTGGGCATGCAGGGTCACACCAGGGCTTTGCCATACTGCTGCCCCAACTGCAAACATCCCTCCGGGCCCCCGGGCCCAGTAAACGCTGGGTTGTTTAGGAAAAGTTACCTTTTCCAGCGCCAGCTCACCGCTGGTTGCCAGACTTTCCCCTAGGGTGAAGTCCTCACTCTGTAGGTCTGGTTGGGCTGTTAAGTTCAGCCTGGGGGCCTTGTCCTCCAGCCTGGTCACAGGATGCTTTTCCTGGGGTAGGAGCCAAGGATTCCCAGAGGAGGCATCTGCGGGTGGCAGCCAAAGCCAGGCACCTCGTTGACATCGCGGCGTGACAGGCACATGCTTGGCACGAGGCGCTCTGCAGAGCAGCAACCCATGGCCGTACCGCAGTGACAAGGTGACGGGATGTCCCCAGAGGATGGGGACACACACACACACCAAGGATTCCTCACTGGCGATTTGTGCTACTGGAGCCAAGGAGGAGGGAAATGGTCGGCGGCCAGATGCTGGCTCCCTCCCAGTGCTCAGTAGGGCTTGTCAGCACCATAGGTTGTGCGGATGGAGGCTTGCCAGGAAGCGTTGTCCCCAGGCCTCTGAGGCAGGCTGCAGGTGTCTTCCTGCCTCTGTGACATTGGCAAGTGACATGGGCAGAGCCGTGCTGTGGTTTTGGAAAGCCTCCTGCATGCCTGTGGCCCTGCGGTTCCTCCCCAGCCCCCGGCAAGCTGGGCGAATGGAGGGATTACCTGGGTTTTTACAGCTGTGTGCACCTTCTGCTCCTGGGCACCGCAGCCCTTCCCCGTGCTGGTGTGCCAGCAGCCAGGGCATCTCCTGCAGCCATCTGGAACGTGGCACGGCCGCTGCCTTGGGAAGCCCGCCAGGGCAGAGCGCGCCTGCACGCGGTGGCTCCAGACAGGGGGTAGATGGCACACGTGCTGGTGCAAAGCCCCCCCGAAACGGCACCGCTGGCGCTGCCGGCAGCCCCTCGCGGTGGTTAACAGGTGTGGATGGGCATCTGCGAGCGCGCATATTCCACCATGCAGCCCTTTGTTCAGCTCCTGCTGCTTCCCTGGCTCCGCTCGGGCTGCTGAGCACACAAATCAGGTTCAAGTCTTCCCGGTGCTCAGCTTCCCCAGGCAGCACAGACCCACGACTTGGAGCAGCCCTTCCATATCAGCTGGGATGTCCCGTAGCATGAAGTGGGGCTGGCATGTTGCTGGCATGTTACTGTGTCCCCCAGAGCGTGCAGAGCCCCAGTGCACAGCCTGCTTGCTCAACTCCTTTGTGCCCTCTGCAGAGGCCAGCACCTTCGTTTGCACCACGCTGATGGAGCCGTGGCGAGGGCAAAGGTTGTGCAGGATCAGGGCAGGCAGCACGCATGGTCCCTGCCTTCGCATGGTGCAGGGTGACCCTTGGCACAGGCACAGCGATGGGACGCTGATGCGAACAGGCAGGGTGGCTCTGCCACCAGCCCCAGCCAGATGTCCTACTCGTGGTCCAGCACTGTAGAGGGCAGGAGCAGCCAGGTCCCATGCTCCTTGGGGACATGGGGATTGGCTGAGCAGCACAAGGGGCTGTTTTGGGGTGCCCGTCACCCTCACGCAGACTGACAGCTCTTCCTAAGCCTGGTCCTGCTCATCAGGAAAACCAGCTTCCCACACAGCTGTAAGGATGCTGGCAGGACATCTGACGTCGAGTCTGGGGATGCCTTTTCTCCCTAATCTCTCCTGATCATTCAGGCATTAATGGACCACAACCTTCACCCCACCAACCCCATTTTCACAGCGGTGCCTGGCCAGTGGGACCCTGCAGGGCACAGACCCCCAGGTAACAGGGCTACCTGAGCACTTGCACACCTCATTGCATGACTGGCTGATCCTGCAGCACCAGACGCGCTACCCGAACATCTGTGCTTTAACGCAGAGCGGCCACACGTGGGATGCAGGCACCGCACGGCACCAGCTCCTTGGGGACCAGAGCTGGCAGGGCTTGGGATCAGAGATGTCCTCGTGTTGGGCTGTTGTAATGAAGCGCCTGGGGAGAGGGACGTGGAGGTGTCGCTCACCTGGGCTGTGCTGGGGTTGTTGAGGCGGAGTAATTACGCTGCCGATAGCAGTGGTTTCAAATGAGGGGTGCGACTCGGCTGCTCAGCACACCTGGTGCAACTCAAGAAGCTCAGGGGGATCCCAGACATCTCCACGGGGCTGGCAGAGGTGACACAGGATCCACGGGAAACCTGCGCCCTTCTGGCGTGACAGGTGGCGGCCAGGTGGGCTACGCCGGGGTGTCTCGGGTGGCACTGGGTGTCAGCAGCACGGCGCTAAGGGGTGCACCTGGATACAGAGGTCCTTGAGATGTACGTGCACGTAGCCAGCCCAGCTGAACCTGCATGCATGTGTTTTAGACAGCTGCACCTCCGTGCCTCAGTTTCCCCACTTGTGTTAGGGGATCACACGGCCTTGTCACCATTGGTCTGACTGTCCCTGTAGGCAGAGCTTGCCCTTGCCTCGGAGAGGCTCCTCCACCCGTGCATTTCCGTGTCAGGTTCCTGTCGTGCCCATGCTTTCCTGGCTTCCTCGCTTCCTTGGTCACATAAACACCCCTACTGCGGCTCTGCCTGCTCCAGGGATGCTACAGCAAGTGGTGGCACCCTCCATTCCCTCAGGACAGCTCATCGCCCGTATCATACAGATGGGGAAACTGAGGCAGGGGGGTGACCAATAGGCAGCCAGCAAGCTTCTTGCAAGCTGGGAAGAGCCCCTGGTGCCCCAGCTCCTTTGGGGAGGGGACAAGCTGCTCTCACCACGTGTCCATGGACATGGTTGTGGTGGGCACCAGGCAGGTCCATGCCTCACCTCCGCTGCCCGGGGCTGACGCAGCTCCATGCGTGTCCTGCAGAGCCCCCTGCCTCTGCCAGAGACGCTCTGTGGTGTGGCTTCCGTGGTGCCGCACGCTCAGCCAAGGTCTGGGGCTTGTCTCTGTGGTGGCACAGCAGAAACTTGCTCTCCACCTTCCGAGATGCACCGAGGTCCAAGAGATGGGCAGAGGGCGCGCTGGGACAGGAGCCATCCCCCCAGCACGCTGTGGCTCCGAGCAGCAGTGGGACCCGGGCATGTCGGCACTGGGGACATGGGGGGGCTGGACAGGGTCACCCCAGGGCTGCAGCTGGGACAGGGTCACCCCGGGGCTGCAATCGGCCATGACGAGGAGCCCCTGGGGCCAGGGGAGGGCCAGCCGAGGGGAGGAGAGCCGGGACTTCCCTACCAGCCGGCGTGATGCCGATTCCCCGAAAAGCACGGGAACAATTAATCAAACAAGCTATTGCGAGCGTGTAGCAGATAACAAGGAAATGACTAACAACCAGCCCGGGTTTGTCGGGAGCGAAGTGTGTCGCACAACCCGATTTCCTCGCACAAGGGAGCAGCAGGCTGGGGGAGGCTGGGTGCCGGAGCCTGGGCTCTGGTGGCTCTTTCTTTTTCGGCCAGGGAGAGCCCAGGTCCACTTCTGCACGACCGCAGGAGCGTGGGTGCTTACCCGGTGCTGCTGGGCTGAGGCAAGGCTCCTGCACCGAGCTCCAGACACTCCCAAAATTGCCTTTTCTCTGCCTGGACGCCTTCGTTTCTAAGCTGTGGGTGCACGGGGTGGAAAGGAGCGCATCCCTACCCCACCACGGCGTTACGAGAGTTGGGGTTTCTGCTGTTCCATGGAGAATTCAGGCCGTTTGTAGAGAACCAAGTGTGTGCCTCCATTTTGCCGTCGCCCCGACGAGTGAGAGGTTGGAAAACGAATCCCACGGGGAGGCGCGAGGCTCACCAGGGGACATCCGCGCCTGCTGAGAGAAGGGACCGGTGGTGGCGGGGCTGGGTCCCGGCTGAAGGTGGCCCCAAGCCACCCCCAGCCTCCCCAAGGTCCCCGTGCGCAGACCTCCCCCGCGGGCCCATCCCCAGCCGCCCCGAGGCCACGGCAGCTCTGCGGGAGGGCAGCCTCATCCCAGCGCCTCTTCCTCCCCGGTCGGTGGAGGCTGCTTCACGTGCGGCCGCCTGATTGCCTTTAAATATAAGAAAGCAAAACAAGGCAAGGCCACCCACGGAAAGCTGCGTGCCAGCTCCCGACGGCGTTCTGCTCCCGGTTCATCAGCGCGGCTGGGCTCCCCGGGACGTGACACTTGTCCTTGTGTGCCGGCTGGAGGAAGCCATCTCGCCCAGCTCCGGGGGTACGGGAGGAGGAGGAGTGTGCACCGCCCCAGTCGCTGCTCCGCAGAGGGCACAACACGGGTCAGGGGAGCGTGCCAGCATCTCGGCGCTCACCGGGTGGCTGGGGCTGTGCCCATGGGTGACAGGGACGTGAGAGGGCATGCTGCTGGCACGGAGGGGAGTGAAGGCAGCACGCGAGGCGGGGGAGCGGGCTATCTCTTGCCGGGAAGAAGCACGGGGAGGGCACTGAGAAGGGAAATTGTGGGGAGTTTCAGCAGTGAAGCCAGGTTTGGGGATGCCGGAGGTTGTGGCTTGGGGACAGGGAAGCAGTGGGAAGCCAGGGCGTATCGGCAGAGTGAAATCCTCTGCTCCTGGAAAGCAGGGTGGTTTCCTTCAGACCCGTGGGGTGACCTCGGCTCTGCCCCTGGGCCACGGTGACACAGCTGTGGTTACACGGCCGGCCGCCCGTAGGAACAGGGTCACGCTCACAGTGACGGGAGAAAGCCACAGGGGAGCCCCGGGGCCAGGCAGTCGTTACACGAGCACGTCTGTGCGGTGTCACACCACCAGCGAGCAGGTGTCCCCCGGGCACGGGTGTGATGGTCTTCACAGAGAACAGAGAAACAGGCGCTGATGGGCATCTCTGAACTTCCATCTGCTGCTGGAGTACCTGGTGCCTGTGGGGTGCTTTTGGAGCAGATGAGTTCCTGGTGGCCCACCCAGGCCAAGATGAGCATCCAGTATCCAGCTAGAGCAGGACATGGACAGGTTCATTCATATCTCAAGTGCTTTCAGGTTAGACTGCAGAAATAATGGTGGAGCAATTACTGTGAGGAGACACCTACCAGCCGGGCAAGGACCTGCTCTGCTTGCAGCCCCAGAGAAACTGGGACAAATGAAGGAGCAGCTATTCACAGCAGGCTTTAAAGAAAAGTTTGTATGTCCTGGAGCAGGGTCGGCAGCTTCTCCATGATTTGTCATTTATGCTGGTCCTCGACCAGCCGCGGCATGGGGGTGTCAAGCAGAGGGCAACTAGCTTGAAGGATCCCCATGGTGCAGCAATCACCTCCTGAAGGCACGGAGACAGCGGCAGCATCTTCAGAGCTGCCAGAGCAAGGAGCGTTCCCCTCTGGTAACACAGTGCCCCAGGCAAGGAGCTTTCAGAGCCTTTGTGCCGAGCCACGCTCTGGGATCCATCGTCCGCTCCCCATCCTGGGCAAACAACGTGAGAAGAATGTGGCCGTGGAGAACCAACCAAACCAACAAGAGAGGGCAGACCTTGCTGAGGGAAATGCTCAGCGATCACCTGCCCTACGACATCTGGATGACTTTTAGCTGGGAAACTCTTTGCAGGTCAGCTGGAGCCTTCAGCAGGATGGAGAAGCCACCACCCTTAATGATGGGGAACTGCAGGAGCCTGAGCCAGATCCAGGTGAAACCTCGGCAGGACGGGCTCCCAACCCATGGGTGGCCAACGAACAGGGACCAGGAGGCAGCCTGGTCTTCTGGACCCCGGCTTGCTGCTCCACACGCCTGTGTGCTGGGCCAGCTTCTCTTCTTTCTGCTCCTGCCCGAGCTCAACAGGAGCTCAAGACTCAGGTGGTCGCTTGAGGGCGTGGGAAACAGTCAGGGCTGGTGGAGGAGGTGTTTCTGAGCTGCTCAAGTAGGGGTGATGGAGTCAACACCCCGAAAAGGCTCATTGGCTTTGGCTAGCAGGGTTTATTACTTCCTATGTGTGCGTGGATAAAGCAAATGTCAGTGCAAGTAGGCACTGAAAGCTAGAAGTGGTGCTAGCACTAACGGTTGTGATAACGCTGCCGCCACAAATAACCGTGCAAGCGCTGACGGGGCGAGGGCAGAGCGGTTTCCAGCAGGGCTGGAGGAGCGCAGCCGCTGGGCTCGGGCCGGGGCTGGCTGCTGAGCACCGGGCTGCTGCTGTCCGGCCACGAGCATCGCAGCGAGCCGGGTCCCAGAGCATTTTTGTCCCCAGAAATCCCTGGGAGTGGTGCGTGCGTGGCTGTGCGCGTGCAGCGGCGGGGGCAAAGGCAGCTCTCGGTCCTCTTGTTTTCCCGGAGCCAAACCCGCGCCGTTCCTCCCCGCCGTGGGGGATCGCTCGGCAGTGGTCTCCCTCCTATCTCCCTCTTGTTATTACCCAGCGCAGGAGACGGAGGATTCTTGCCGCTGCCTCGGAGCAACCGCGCTCTTAAGTTTCTTCCAAGACTCACACCAGGGCTGCTTCTCTGCATGTGTGGTCTCTTGGACTGCATAGCGCTCATAAATAAATAAGGGGAAAAGTTCTTAATCTTCATTCGAAAGCTCCCGGTATCACAATGCTGCTGCACAAAAGCCATCTTATTAGCCCCAAGTGCAAAATGCTGCCTTTTCTTGCAGAAGCTCATTAATTGCAGGTCACCATTCAACAAGAAAGATGAGGCACTTGAGTTCTTCAGGCTCTCATTAGCCACAGAGCTGAACAGTATGTGTGAAATTAACAGTCACCTGAGTACCTCTATAATTTCATAATTATTAGGCCTAATGGGTTAGTCTCTGCCAAATGGCTTTAACTCCTTCCTAGCCAAAGCAGGGATTTGCACGAGGAGCCAAGGTTGGCGTATTTCACGAGTTTCATAACCATTTAACAGCTTTCTCGTGGAAATAATAATAAGGAGGGGAAGTTTCCAGGATCATGTACTGTTTGCATTTTTTAACATATGTTTAGCTTTTAATTATTCATATACAGTGCGCCAAGGAAGCAGATAGCCTGTATCCCGGAGAGTGGGTGAAAGAGCTTTCTCTGCAAAGGGATTTTAATTGGTTTTAAAATGTGTTCTGCGTGTGTGTTTATATTTGCGTGTGTGAGAGAGAGTTGAGCCTTTGGTTTCTCCTCTCCTTGATGATTACATTACATTATTTCCCATCTCTTACATTTTTATTTATCTTAGGCTTAAAAAGCAAAATCAGAGCTGAGATTCTGTCTCTGCTTTTGAACTCAAGGATCTTGGAAATGGCACTGCCTTTTCATGGGGATTTTCTCCTACTCGAAACCAGCTTAGAGGAGAAGCCGGAGGGACGGCTGCCTCTCACCTCCACCTCGCTAATTGTTTTTCTTGCTTCCCATCTCGCAGCCAGGAGTGTGGGCGCCTCGTGCCAGGTGGGAGCATGCCCAGCACAGCACGGCCCCCCCGGCTTGGGGTGAGCTGGTGGGGGCTGTGTCCCCTCGGCCATCACGCGGCACCCCATGGGGAGCCCCCAGCCCTCCCCAGCACCGCAGGGTTCGGTACTGGTGAATCAAGCGACGTCTTCCAACATCCCCGCACCCATCCCAGAAGGGGTCACACTGGGAATGTCGCCTCTCCTCCAGCACCCTGGGTATAATTCCCTTTCCCACTGTGTTCAGCCTCGACAGGGCCCTTAGCAGTGATGTGGGGGCACAGGCCACGTGAGACCTGGAGACCCAGGAACCATGGAGATGTTTAAGATCCTCCTTAATCCCTTTCTTTGCATGAGATGACTCAGCTCTGGAGACCGAGGGTCGTGCTGGCACCCCCATTTCTCACTGTGTGGCCAGGGCTAAGGGTAAGAGTGATGGAGCATTTTGGTTGGAAGGGACTCACCCAACTGGGCTCAGGCAATGGACTCAAATGCAAAGCCCTGAGATGTCGGGTTGGTGACTGTGGGCCAAATGGATGTTAACGTGGTAGCAGGAGATGGCCGAGACCTATGGGGAGCGATGGTCAGATGGGCCAGCCCTGCACGCGTGCATCTCCCCGCCTCTGGGGGTCTCCCAGCGTCACCCCAAAGCAACACGGGATCTCACGGAGCCCAGGTGTGGAGGCCAGCCTCTCCCCTGCCCGGAGGAGGGATGCTCCAGCCCCGCGTTCTTCCCGGCCTCAGCCCACAGCCCCTCTGCTCTCTACCACCCTCACTTTTGGGAAGTTTGGGGTGGTTTTGACTCATATTTTTTCCACGTTGCACGAGCTAGAGGAAGGGCTGAGGCAGCTCTGAAGCTCCCCTGGCACCGGCGAGGGTCAGCAGGCGGTAGGGCCTCGCGATGTCTGTGACCCAGCAGCTCCTCAGCCAACCTCCGCCAGGAGCGCCGGTGGCCGGGATGCTGGTGGCAGCAGCGGGGACCTGAAGCACCCACTGGCGTGAGCAGGGACAGGCTCCTCAGGGCCCTTATCGAGCTGGGAACCAGCTGGGACAGCCGCAGCCCATCGGAAGAGGCAGGGGGGGGTGCCAGCCCCGGACCCCTGAGTGAACGCCTTCATCACAGTGCTTGATTCCCCGTGCTGGAGATCGGGGCTGGGAGGAGGGAGGGTCTTTCTTCACTCAGGTGCTGCAGAAACGTCTCCTTCGATGATGTTTCACCTTACCTCTCCTTGCCACATCTGTCAACTTCTGCTAATTACCGAGTTTGCTATCACCCTCCGCACTGATGTGAAGGGTAGGAAAAAGAGAAAAAGGAGGTTAAGGGATTCTACAATTATAAATGATGTCTGGCAGGCTAAGGTACCATATAATGCATTATAAGCACTTAAAAAGCTAACCCATTCTGTCTTCTTTCTTTGGCATAAATAATGGCTTTTTTATGAATAAATCATGCAGCCAAGGTCTCTGAAAATAGCAGGAACCTGGAGCAGAATGTCTCCATCCTCATTTTTGCTAGGACAGCAGAGAAGTCAGCAATCCACTCCATCACCGCTGATAAACTGGGGCGAGCGCAACTCCCAGTAATGAAATAGGGAGATAAAGTTTCGGGAGGGTGAGCGGGGCAGGGGGATTTTTCTGCCAAAGCACCGATCGCACCCGGGCTCCAAATGAAGCATAATGGACTCTTAGGAGATAAGCATTTTTTCCTGCCCCATGAATAAAGCAAGACCTCATAACTCATAGACAGGCAAAGCTGCCAGCAACTTAAAAGTGCTTCCTTCTGCTTCTGGTTTGTGTTTCCTTTTAATGAAGCTCCTCCGAGCCGGGGGGGGGCTTAGAAGTGGGGCTGGAAGCGAGCCCTGCCTTTGCGTGTGTGCAGCCCGGCTCGCGGCGGGCGGCGGGAGCCACCCAGCCCTCGGCACAAAGGGCTCGCAGCTGCGCGGCGGGGGGGCTGCCGGCCTCGGAGGTGGGCGTCAGTGTGGGTGGGGGGGCTCTGCGTCCCCCCACTTGTCCCCGCCACAGGGTCTCGGCTCTCCAAGGTGGAGGGGGCATGCAGGTGTCCCCCTTGCAAAGCCCTGGCTGGGGACGTCCCTCTCTGGCCACCCGCAGGGACACGAGACCACGCAGCCCACGAGGAGCTCCTGGGCAGGGGGGCTCCGGCGCTGGTCCTGCCCCGTGCCCGGAGGAAGGTGGCACGGTGCGGGGTGGGCACAGCCCCCGGGATACCCCGGGTGTCCAGCAAGAGGGGCCGGTGCTCGAGTGGGGAGCGGGTTTGCTCCTACAGCATGTGCTTGGCAGCTGCCAGGTGTGATGTGGCCAGGGGTTGTGCACCAACGCTGCACGCAGAGCCGGGACCGAACACCCCGTTGTGACAAAGCCGCCCGCCAGCAGGGACCTCTGCCTTGTCCACCCGGCTGTGGCCCCACAGCCCCACCGGGCGCTGGCTGTGAGTGCCCACCCCAGGGTGCTGGTGGGTTTGGGAAGGGCAAAGCACTGCGCCTACAGGGAGCATCGCCCGCACCGCTCCCCGGCCCCATATGGGCAGCGCTCCGTGACTCTGCATTAAGATCCATGCAGCAGCAGCACAGGGCAGCCAGGAAGGCCACAAGCCCGCAGACTCACTGGCTATTAATCAGCCGGCCACAAGCCCCGAAGCCCTGCTCTCAGGTCTGTGGATTAAATTACGGCTTGGTGAGGAGCCGGAGGGCACCGGCTCTGGTGCTGCGGGAGCTGGGGCTGCGCTCGGGGCAGCGTTGTGCAACGCTGCAGCAGCCTGCACGGGCAAAGCTGCCCTGGGAGGAGGATTCGGGGTGGATGGAAGGAAAAACATCAGAAAAAGACAGTTAGGAAAATGGTTAGGGCTGTACTGGGCAGGGACAAAGCCTGGCCTGTGTCCTTGGAGAGGGATGGGGATGCAGCAGCGCACGCTCCACTCCCCAGGGGACAGCGTGGCTGGGCCAGCAGCAGCCCGGCAGGGACAGCAAACAGGCACCAAGTGGCTGGACCCGACCCGACAGCCGCTAATGTCCCTGCGTGGGTGGCCAGCGGAGCCCGCGGGGTGCCTGTGGCACCGCTGCTCCTGGCAGGCTGCATCCGTCACTGCGCGGTGCTGAGGGACCCGTCCGAGTCCCCTGGGAGCCCTTGCTCTCCAAGCCTCCAGCTCGGGTGGCATGGGCTGGTCTCGGGGGACACCTCACTGTGCTGTGGGCTCTGTCCCGGTGTGACAGCCCCGGTGTGACAGCCCCGGGTGACAGCCCCCTGTGGCACACGCAGCCGCCAGCACCGGGTGCCCACCAGGCTCCCCAGGCTCCATCTGGAGCTCGATTGGCTTTGAGCTGCCTTCCGACCCCGCTGGTCTTCCCCAGCAGATCTTTCCCTCTCTCCCTTCTTGCCCTCACTGCGGGGAATTTCAGGGTTCCTGGGGACAGCCCAGCAGGAGGCTCCTTGCTCCTCCTCCGGGTCTCCCAGCCCGCAGCGCGCTGTCGGCAGCACACGCATCGTTCCCATGCCGAGGAGGCACCGGGAAGGATGCGGAGCAGGGAAGAGGCTCACCTGCCCTCCCGCTGCCTCCTCCGTCCTGCCTGCGCGCGCAGCCCCCGGGCCAGGTGGTTGGGCTGCTTCCTTGGGTTTAATTCAGCAAAAGCAGCTTGAGATGTTTCTCCTTCTCCCTGGGGTGGGCTGCTCATTTTTGCCCCGTAAGACAATGCCCTCTTTGAAAAACAAAGAAATTATAAAGTACATATGAACATATGGTAACATATATTCTAGGCTGCCTATGTGGCCAATTTTCTGTATGTTACCATATGGTGCCGCGTATTTAGCAAAAATATAACTTGACTGTTTCTCTTTCCATATGGGGATTCTTTTGCCTTAATTAATAACATTGAGCAAAAACTCTTTCTAAGGTTTCCAAGATTTCTGCAAGGGAATATCTTATGACAGACACATGCTCCTGAAGGCTTTCCTCCTCGTTTGTCTCTAGCCTTCTGTCCTCATCCTCTTCCACATGCTCCGAGGGCGGCTGTGGATACATCTGCCCGCGGGACGGCAGGAGGCGGATCTGTGCCCTGCCTCGGCTCCCTCCGGTGTCCCATGGGTGCCCGCGGGCCCTGACCCTCAGCTCCGGCCACAGAGCAGCGCCGTGCCTGGATCCCCCGGCTCGCCCAGGGGCTCCGAGGAGCCGAGCTAACGAAGCCTGGGGGCAACGGGGAGGCCGCTGGGAGAGCATTCCCGGCCACGCGGGGACCGCTTTCTTCAAAGGAACAGCAATCGGCACACTTCCGCAGCTCTCCGAGTAAGGCTCTCAAGTGCCAGTTATCTCTTATAATAGTAAAAATGTGTCAAAGCGTCCTCTCGGGACAAGCCTGCAGCCAGCGTTGGTGAGATGGAACCAGTCCCAGCTCCGCCGCGGTGCCCTGGCTGCCCCGGGCACCTCCTGCAGCCCCGGGAAGGCAGGTGAACCTCTGTCCCCGTGGGGCTGACCCCACCACACGCGGGGCCCTGAGGGTGCTTTGCTTTAATGCTCTCAGCCTCGACTTCCCTGCTCCTGGGTCCGTGAGGACCAGCCCCGGGAGATGTCCCTGTGCCGCTGGGTTGCGGGAACGGGACAGGGCCACGGTGACCCATGGCTGGGAGTCCCCCTTTCGGGGACAGGGCCTGGGCAAGGGCTGCCGAAGAGCACCCCATTCCCCAACTGGCAGGAGAGGCAGCTGGTCCTTGTTCCCCCACAGCTTGGTGATGTCCATCAGCGCCTTCCAGCACGGGCCAAGGCAGCAGCCTTCCTCAGCCCCGCTGACTTATCCAGAGGGAGCAGAGCTGGGCAGCCGGGACAGAGCTCGGGCACCTTTCTCCTCCTCCACGCAGGCTTCAAGGGGTGGGACGGGAAGGAAAAGTTCTCGTGGACCTTGTGCTTCGTGCAACTTCTCAGAGGGTTCCTTGGACAGCCGGGGAAGTCCTGTGTGAGCTGGCCAAGCCAGCTGGTGGGGTAGCTCCTGATCTCTCAGCCTTGCTCTCCATCCCAAGGCTTTCCTCCTCGGGACCTTGGGCTCAAATCCCAACCCGCTGCCATCTGTCCTCCTCTTCACGTCCACCTGGCTGAGGACCTCCGTGGTGCTTCCTGCAGACAGGGGCACAAGGCGAGCAGACGGAGCTGTAGTCACAGCAGCCGTGAGCACAGCATCTCCGTTGCGACGGCCGCAGGAGCAGGACGCTGCCGGCACCTTGCCTGCAGCTGTTTGTGGCTCGGGACCGCGCAGCTGCTCGTGGTCCTCCACCATTTCCTCCCGAGCCCCAGAACAAGACAGAGGGTGGGACATGTGCGGAGCATCTTCACAGTCAGATGGAAATGATCCACAGCCGGAGAGGAGACCGCTGCGTCCCACCACGGGGTACGTGAGGTTGATGGCTCCTCCATTTGCAGCATGGCTTTGAGCTCATGGCTGGGAAGGCGTAGCCACAGGCGAGGACACCAGGGCATCACCTGGCTCCCTAAATCTGCGTGATGCTCTGGCTGCATCCAGGCTGTCCCTGTGCCACGCCAAAGGTACTGGTGGGATCCAGTTCTTTACCCTGCTGTTGTGATGCTCCTCTTCTCACCTGGCGTGGTGAGGCTGAGAAAGCGGCAGGAGAAGGGAGGACCGCAGGGAGGAGCAGAAGGACGTGAGAGCAGCCAGGGCACGAAGACGCGGAGCTGGAGGCCAGCCCTGGGAGCGTGAGAGCACGGGGAGCTGGTGGCGTTTGGGATGAGAGCGGGGCTGAGCACAGAGCCGAGGGAAGCTGGCAGAGGAGGCGTTAGGGCCGAAATGGCCGCAGGACAGCGGCACTCTTCATGGGAAGGGACCTGAAACGGAGACGTGGGGATGTCCTGGAGCAGGAGCGGGGCTGGGTGGCACGCCAGCCGGGACGTGTTCCCAGCGATTTTCAGAGCAGCAAGGCCACTGCCCCGTCCCATCCAACCTCTGGTACAACACCAGAGTGCAAGGACCGAGCCTGCCAGCTCGGGCCATGGTGGTGGCACCAGGAGATGCCACTGGGAGCAACCTTCCAGGGAGGAAACCACCATCCGGGAGCCTTGGCTTCAGCGCTGCCGTCGAGTTTCGGTAAGGCGCCGAGCACACGGGGGTTTCCAGGGCCCTGGGAGAAAAAGGGGAGGTTGGCCTAATATTTTAAAAGGGGAAACAGGACGACGCAGGTAATTACAAGTCTGTCATCCTGACATTGATCCCAGGCAAAATAATGGAACGGCTGATATGGAATGTAATGAATAAAGAATCAGAAAGGGTGATATAATTAATGCCAATCAACGGGGATTTATGGAAAATAGATCCTGTCAAACCAAGCTGAAGCCTTTCTTCCTGTTTTTTTTTTTTTTTTTTAAACTAGGTTTACAAGTTTTCCCGGTGAGGTAGCGGGGTTCGCTGAGGACACAGGGAACAGCAGCAGGGCGCCTGGGCACCGTGCGATGTTTCCCATCAATGCTACGAAAATGCGAGCGGCCTCTTCTTGATGGGTCCCACCGGGTGTCAGTGTCCCAGCTGTGTCCCCATCTCTTGTGTGCGAGTGGCAGAACGGTGCGTGAGGACAGCCTCGCCTTTCCCAGCACACGGATGTGCTGTGGCACCCCACGGGGCACCGCGGGAGCTTGTGCTCAGGCACCGAGGCTCAGTGACCCTTCCTGGTGTCACTTTTGCACCAATCCTGCTCACTCCGGCCTCAGTGCTGCCCCTTGGTCCTACAAAACACTGAGCTAACCCTGCTCCGGCACCGAGACCCGCACCGGGTGCCCCGCTGCGATCACCCCATCCTCGCCAGCCCCTGCAGCCTCTGCAGGTGCCACCAGCGGGCACCCGGTGTTGGGGTGCGGGGTTCCCTCCAGGGCGTGCTGAGCAGCTTCGCCTCAAGCACCATGTCCTATGGGAAGCTGGGAGAAGAACGTGGCTTGCGTCCTCCCCCAGATAACACCATGGGTCTTCTCCTTCGCTCCCCCCAGCCTCTCAGTCCCGTGTGACAAACGGGTCCCCATGATGGCACTGCGCGCCGTGCTGGAGCCGGACAACACCGGGACCCTGGTGCCACCGAGGCCGCTTCGCCCCGCAGCTGCCCCGGGCACAGACCTGGGGGTGCCCCACTGCTGCCCCCCGGGGCGGGCAGCGCCAAGTCCCTGCGGTGCAAACCCCAGCGTCCTCCCGCAGCCAGCCGGGTGGGAGGCCCTGTCCTCCACAAAGCCAAGGCAATTAGGCTCGCCACTAATTGTGTCCTCTGATAGGAAAGCCTTTAGCAGTTGAACTCCCTCCTCAGGGAGTTGAACTCCCTGAAAATCTGCCCGAGGAGAGGGCAGGAGGAGGACGGGCAGACGGGCACGGGGGTTTCGGAAAGGACCTCTCCCTTCAGCAGCAGTATTCTGCTGTGGGTCTCTGAGAGCCCCTCGAAGGGGTTCCAGCTTCTCCATCCTCCTTGGATGAGCCCTGGGGAGCCCCTTGGGTGGCTGAGTCCTGCTTTTGGGGACAACCGATGGCTCTGAGAGCAAAGGCCCATCCCTGAACCGAGAAACTCCGCCCTAAGCCCCTAAATCACTGCCCAAACCAGGAGCTGCAGCCACTTCGGAGGCTTCAGGAATTTTTCCTCTGGCAGGAAATGAATTCACCCACCAGAAGGGGAAGTTCCAGCCCAAACAGCTCAGGCAGCTGCACAAAAGGGGATTTCCAGGCTGGCGCTGGGGGGGGGGCTGCACCCAGGGAACGTCCCCGCGGGCAGCGGGCACAGGGCGTGAGCATCCCCATGCACCCGGGCCGCGCAGGGCTGGCCGTGACGCTGGGGCTGGCCACCACCCTCAGAAAATATTGGCAAATTCAGCAAATCGATCTATTTCCAGGCTGCCGAGGAGTGTTTTCCAGTCCAGCAGGGACTGCCCGGACACCCCCGCAGCCCAACGCAGCCATCCCACGCTGGGGACAAGCCCTGCATCCCCAACCATCACGGTGGGTCCCCCCAGGTCCCTCCAACCTCACCGTCCGGTCCAGCACCGTCCCCCCCATCCCAGCCCAAACACACGTAAGCATCGAAGCCAGCAGCCCAGCCTTGTAATATTTAAAACAATTTTATTCATGAAAATATGCTGTACAATGCACTATACACAGTTCTTTACATTGCCACATACACAAACTCTAATAGCACAACCAAGAAAGTTACCATTGCCTACGATAGATGCGTGGTGAGAGATGACGCCTGTCAGAGACCCTCCCCCCCAGTCTGTACAGTTATAAATACGAGGGAAAGGACGGCCCGAAGCCGCCGTATGAAGCAAACCGGTGGGACCCCCCCCCCCGGCATCCCCTCGATGCCGGTTCCTGGCTCCGGGCAGGGCTGGGGCTCGGTGGGCACGGGGCTGGGAGCAGCGGGAGCTCCCTGCCCCGTAGGCTGTGCCGTGGGGCAGGGATGAGGCTGGGGGGAGGCAGGAGGGGATGGAGGGAGGTGGCTGGAGCCGGGCGAGGTGGCCGGTGCTCGGGGAGCTGTTTGGGGAGGTTCCAGGGTGAAACCCAGCCCTGATTTCCCATCTCGCTGCAGCGGGGCGCTGGGAGCATCCAGGCTCACC